>ML675627.1:3355506-3388527 GCA_007922155.1 Mesoclemmys tuberculata | reverse complement strand
TCACGTCTCCAGACTCCCACTCTTGGAGATTTTTAGATGGGATTTTGAAAAACCAGAGTCAGAAAGTTAGCGAGAAGGGAGGGCACCCTTAGTGTGATCAAAGCACAGTGAAACACACGGGGCCACGTCCCGGACTGACCCCTCTCCTTTTCTTCATTCTATTCTTCATTCTTCTTCTCCCCTCTTCTATTTAGTGGGCTGAGTTCACCCCTCCTTTGATTTCAGGGGAGGCAGTGGTGACCTGGCCCAGTGGATTGACGAGAGGAATGAGTCAGCTCTGGGTTTAGCACACAGAATCATAGAATCACAGGTTTGGAAGGGACCCATGGGGAGGTCATCTAATCCAGTTCCCTGCTTGGGCTGCCAACTTTCTAATTGCTGGCAACTAGAACCCCGAGGCCCTGCCCCTGCCCTGCCTCTTGCCCCAACGCCCTGTCTCTTCCCCCTACACCTCCATCTCTGTTGCTCACTCCTCTCCCCCTGCCACTCATTGCATCATCTCTTCCTTCCCACCCCCTTAGCTGGGCTTCCTCTGCTCCAGGACTGGACCGGAGCTGCTGCAGCCTGACAATGAGCCTGTCTGCAGGTAGAACGTGGCCCCGGTTGAGCAGGGGTGGGCGTGATTTAATGACCATCCACTACCCTGCGGTAACCAGACTTTGGTACTGACCAGACACTGCCAGGTCCCCTTTTTGACCAAATTTTCTGGTAAAAAACCAGACACCTGGCAACCCTACTATTGCAGCCAGACACTGAAGCCAAAAATCAGCCTGTCTGAGTAAATCCGGATGCATGGCAACCCTATGACCCCTGCCGCAAGGCAGGACTCACTGTTATCTAGAGCAGCCCCCTCAAGTGTCTGTCTAACCTGCTTGTAAAAATCTCCAGGGATGGAGATTCCACAACCTCCCCAGGCAATTTATTCCAGTGCTTAACAACCCTGACAGTTAGAAAGTTTTTCCTAACGTCCAGCCTAAACCGCCCTTGCTGCAATTTAAGGCCATTGCTTTTTGTCCTGTCCTCAGTGGCTAAGAAGAACAATTTTTCTCCCTCCTCCACGTAACAACTTTTTATGTCCCCCCTCAGTCTTTTCTTCTCCAGACTAATCAACCCCAGTTTTTTCAATCTTCGCTCACAGGTCATGTTTTCTAGACCTTGAATCAATTTTGTTGCTCTGCTCTGGCCTTACTCCAATTTGTCCACATCTTTCCTGAAATGTGGCGTCCAGAACTGGACACAATCCTCCAGTTGAGGCCTAATCAGTGTGAGTAGAGTGGAAGAATTACTACCCATGCCTTGCTTACAACACTCCGGCTAATACATCCCAGAATGATGTTTGCTTTTTTTGCACCATTGTTACTCTGTTCACCCATATTTCGCTTGTGATCCACTCTGACCGCTAGATCCCTTTGTTCAGGGAATTGCTAATTAGACAATGGCTGACGAGGGACTGACATCGCTTGCTGTTTTATTGCTTGAAAATGCCATTGGCCGGTCTTTGCATCTCTCTGACACTGGGCTTCAGTTTGCGAGGGCAAAGGCGAGAAAGGCGACCTTTCACACTGAAGGACTAGATGCACTGGGACAAATCAAAGGCAGTGTGGAGTAAGTGACTGAATTCCCAGCGAGGTCTCTCAGCCCCCCGGTGTCACTTGCGTTTCATTCACAGTCAGCATTGGAGCCGGCCAGCGGCGCTGGAAGAGAAAGATCTTTACTGAATGCTCTGAGGTTCACATGCCAACAGCCTGGCCCTGTCTTGCATTCTGGACCCTCTGCCATCACAGCAAACTACATCCCTCTTGAAACCGGACTCTCCTTCACCATTGCCTCCCTTCCCACCACAGCTTGTGCTCACACGATGTTCGGGGGGTGCAGAAGAGTGTGCATCTGACACACCAAGAGGCAGAAAGGGGTCTAGCAAGAAAAGCAGCTAAGAGGAGGCCCTAGGTAGATTCCCCTCCCCCCCCAACTTTAATTTATGCTGGCACTATTCCCCACCGTCTTGGAGCCAAATACAACCCTGATGCAAATGGGCCCAACTCCCACTGGCTGACTTTGCATAGCCATTGCATACAAAGCAGCTCGATTTACACTTCTTTGCCACTTGCACCCAGTTCCTGACCACTTTACACCCAATGTGAACACGCCACCATTTACATCTTCACTGCTTTTGGCCCACACAGCCCAGGTGGATGGGAATCCTTCTCTGTGAATACCTACCCTGATCTCTCAGCCTGGAGACAGTCTTCACACCATGGAGCTAGCATTTGTTTCTCTTTGGTTTGATTTGCATTTTGGACCCTGGTTCAAGGCAAGTTGAAGTTCAGATACCGCAGGGAAGGAAGATAATTGTTACATTTTTAACATACTAACAATTCCTTTTTCTGCACTCTTTGAGACAACAGCAGCCTCCGCAGATCATAGTGCGTTTGCTTAGTAGCAGGAAGCCTGAAATTTGATGCTGTCTCCATGAAAACCCTTAAGCGCATTCTAATAATGGCCTTTGTTTATAGGCATAAATCACTCGATTCCCACTTCTCTCTTGTGACGCAACAGCGGGTGCTGCAAAATTTGTCTTCTGAGCCCAATTCTGCTCTCAGGTGCACATCCGCTGGAATGAATGGAGTTACTCCAGATTTAGACCAGTGTAACTGGGAGCAGATTCTGGCATTCTTTGATTTCTGACTGGCCGGTTAGAGATCACACAGAGACATGCATTGAACATGTGTATGAATATGATCTGAACAGCACCCTTAGTTTTCTTTTTGGACCCCCAAGCGTCTGGCGGGGAAAGAGGGGTAAATTGTGCTGTTTGATTGCTGTGTATAAATACATCAGGGAGATAAACACCAGGGAGGGAGAAGAGCTGGTTAAGTCAAACTACAATGTTGACACAAAAACAAATGGGGATAAACTGGCCAGGAGTAAATTTAGGCTAGAAATCAGAAGGTTTCTAACCATCGGAGGAGGGAGGTTCTGGAACAGCCTCCGCATAACAGCAGTGGGGGAAAGCAGCCTAACGAGTTTAAAGATGCAGCTTGATAAGTTTCTGAACAGGCTGATAAAGCTGGGTTGCCTGTGACAGCAGGGATTGGATGTGGGAACCCAGAAGGGGGCTCGTGGTCCTGAATTCCTGTCTATCTGTTGTTTAATAAAGAGGCCCCTTGGTAAGGAAGCACAAAGCAAAATTATTACGCGGGAACAGAGAAGTGCAGGAAAAAAGGGGGGTCTTCCTTGTCATGTTCTCTGTTACTCAGGAGACTGTGACACAGATCTGGAAAGGTTTTAGGTTTCTACCTGCCACTGATTTCAATGTGTGCAGCCATGTTGGTCCCAGGATATTAGAGAGACGAGGCGGGTGAAGACCAGCTGCTGCTGGGGAGAGAGACAAGCTTTCAAGCTCCATGGGTCCTGAAGAAAAGCTGCGTGGATGGGCGGAGCACAAGACGCCCAGCGGTTTGAAATCAGCCCCACACAGCCTGCAGGCTCTGCTTACGAGAAGGCCTGGCCGCGTAGAGCAGCGGGTGCTGGCCAAGGCTGAGGAGGTGCCTGAGTAGATGTGTGTGCGTTCAGAGCTGGATTGGGGGGGAGGAGGACAGCAGAGAAGAAGGGTCGTTGTAGATCAGGACTGAGATGTATTGACAGAGCTGCCTAGAAGCCTCGATCTGGAAAGAAGGGGGTTGGGACTGAAGCCGGGACTGAGGGGTAGCCACAAGGCTACGTGGGGAGCCCAGGGTTGGAAGAGCAGGGTGTACCGTAGATCAGGAGCAAGGGACGCTTGCCCATGGCTGACCTAGGGCAGGGGAGGGGTTGTAGGCTGAGGGCGAAGCGCCTTGGCAGAGCTACGCACAGGGAGCCCGGCAGGGGAATTGCAGCTCAGGACCCGGGTGCACGGGCAGAGCAATGTGCGGGTTCGGGACGGCAAGAGCAGGGAATGCTGGAGGACAGAGCTGAGGGGCGCTGGTGAGCTTGGTTAAGGCCTCCCGCCTGGAGTGTCCCGGTGCCGCAAGTCAGGACCAGCGTGTATGGGGGGGCTGCAGACGCACAGGCTCCTCCCGGCTGAGCTAAAGGAGACTGCCCCCTCGCCCAACAAAGGGCTGGGCGCGCCTGCCCGCTGGTTTGTTCATGGCCCCATCCAAACGGCGGGAGCACCGGTTCTCGCTCTGGGCGCCCTGTCGCGGGGCGGCGGGGCTGCCCTTCCTACCCGAGTGGGTGGAGCTAGAACAACATGGCCCCTCCCACTGGAAGTGGGTGGGCGGGACAGGAAGTATAAAAGGCAGGGCCAGGGCTTCCAGCTCAGTAGGGGCTGCGATGGTGAAGGAGAAGGCAGCATCTGGGTCGCTCCAGGGGTTGCCCACTGAGGTGTCTATGCCTGGTGCCGGCCTACAGCCTGGGGAAGGAGTAGGAAGTAGCCCAGGTGGCTGGCTGGCTGTGTTGGGGCCTGTGCCCTGGGGCACTCCCCCACGGCGTTGGCCCTGGGCTGGGGTGTGGTAGAGCTGGGCGGACCTGTATCCCCCTGCCTGCGGCTGCTGCCGGGCTCTGTCCCTGCCTGAGCGCCCAGAGCTGATAAACTGGTACTTCCCTGCCCTGCCACTGCCAGAGGGCCGGGGGCTCCCCTCGTGGCCTATTGGCTAATTCCCCTGTGAAGAGCTTGCCCTAGCGAGGCCGTGTGGCCTTCCTCTGACCCAGACGGGGAGGGATGCCCAGCTACACACCCATATATCAAGGGAGAGCGTGCAGCAGCTGGGAAAGGGAGACCAACAGACCAACACATCCCCTTTAAGAAGCCCTCCAAGCCAGCCAGACGAATGCAATTTCCTTAACATGCGAGGTGGCCTGCAGGCTTTTTCCTGTCCCCCCCACAAGTGTCTGCTCGGGGGAGAACCACTTACCCGCTTCAGGCCTTTAGCTCAGAGCAACCAGATTTATAGTCAGAACAAGTAAGTCTTTAAGTTTCAGCGCAGGCTCCTGACCATCTCTGCTTCCAATCCCTTCCCCTGCTCACTGGTCTTTCCTCTTTATGCAGCTACGCTCCAGAGTGGGGTAGGGCTTCTTCATAGCCCAGCCAGTGCCCCAGGTTGTTTGGGTGTCCCTGGAAGAGGCAAGGAGGAGAGAGAGAGACAGAGACATCTCATAGTCCTACATTGTAGTGCTAGAAAGGATAATTCTGATAATCTGCTAGGCTTTCCTCCTGCATAACAGAGGCCAGAGAATTGCGCCCAGCCATTCCTGCATTCAGCCCACCCCTTGGTGGGAGAGCATAGCTGTCCTCTGATAAACGATGCGGTGATGCTGGGGCAGCCTCGCCTAAAAACCTCCCAGCTCTGCAAGATTTCATGTGTCACAGCTGAATCCTGACCCTAAACTTGATGCTGTTTGGGTCTAGGATTTTGGTTAGCATTGGACGGGCCCTTTCTCAGCTCTTAAAAAAAGATGGCTTTCGCTGTAGCTCACCCTTCAAACTTAGAGTTGGAAACAGCATAGCAGACGCCCACAGGTTGGGCTCACGCAGTTCAGTGTGATCGTTTTGTAACCGTGGACCTACATTTCGGGACTGTTTGCTGGCGTTCTATGGAAACTACAGAAGGTGAACTCCACAAGCCTCTGACAGCGTCTTATGGGGCAAAAAAGGCGGGTATTGGCTCATGTGTAAGGAAGGGCTAAAGTTTGCCCTGTGTGGAGGGATGGCTCGGCACCTTGTCTCTCTGGGCTCCAGTGGCACCCACGCAGTGCTAGGCCTTGCTAGAGATGAACAAAGAAAAGGGAACACAGGCAGATGGCTACTTGGGCAGCGATTAGGACACTAGTCTGGGGTTCAATTCCCCACTCTGGCACAGACTTCCAGTGGGGACCTTGGGCAAGTCTCTTTGTGCCTCAGTTTCCCATCTGAACATTGGGGATAACAGCACTGCCTTACCTCACAGGGGTGCTGTGAGGATGCAAACAGTCAAGACTGGGGGGTGCTCTGATACATGGCCCCCATTACTGCGGTAGGTAACTTAGCAGAATCCATGTCTCATTTTGGTAAGCAGAGTGCTTAGATAAGGAAGTTGGAAATCAGGACTCCTGGACTTCTGTTTTTGTTACTCGGCCTCTGGTTGTCTCACTATGGGTAAGGCATGTTAATCTCCCCCATGCCTCAGTTTCCCCATTTGTAAACTAGGGTCAATACCTCACAGGGGGTGGGTGCAAGCTTAACTCATGTTTGTAAATAGATTTCCCTTAATGAAAAGATCTCCATTTGACGCCACAGAAGTTGGAGTTCCTCTGTCAACTGAAGGAGGCCCCCAGGATTTATTATTGGCCAGCTAGGACTTTATTCTTCTGTAACCACAGCGATGCATAGCAACACACAGATAGAACTCAGATCCTGCTGTTCTGAAAGCTCAGGCACCCCAGCACCTGAGCTAAAGGAGAATCTCTCATGGCTGTACAGGGCTTATGACACACAGTTAAGCAGCTCCAATTCCATCCAGCGGAGTGCAGCAGCTGACTTACCCACCACCATGGCAAAAAGAAATGATACCTTTTCCTTCCTAGAACTTGGAATCCGCTAGGACTCACCTGGCTCTGGGTTAGCTGGAGTGGACAGGTCAAGTAGCATCCCTGGTGGTGGGAGGCCTAAGGAAAGAGTCCTTGCTGACTCCAGAACAAACCCATTCCTTATCCTGCCCCGCCAGCTCCAACCAGCAGTAAATTCACTTTACGGGAAACTCGGCGTGATTCACAAATACGCTCTGAAACGAGGTGAGGAATCCAGGACCCACCAAATTCCTCAATGGGGAAAAAGAAACGATTTACGTGATGAAAATACGACTAGAGGATGAATCTAGGGTCTGGTGTGTCTCCAGCCAGCCAGAGAGCTTATCTGATGGTAATCAATTCGCGTCACCAGCAGGGTGATTGGCTTCCTTGCCTTGTATGTCTCCTTCCACGGGAAGCTGAGGCACGGGTAATCATCTCTTCTGCCTTCTTGGGAAAAGGCCCGTTAGCAAAGGGGTAGGCTGCCTTTCCCACTGCCATATAAGAACAGCCACACTGGGTCAGACCAATGGTTTATCTACCCCAGTAGCCTGTCTTCCAACAGCGGCCAGTGCCAGGGGCTTCAGAGGGAATGGACAGAGCAGGGCAATTTACTGAGTGATCCAGCCCCTGCCGTCCAGTCCCAACCTTCTGGCAGTTGGAGGTTTAGGGACACCCAGAGCATGGGGTGGCATCCCTGGCCATCTTGGCTAATAGGAGGGCCAGTGTCAGCGAGCTGGATGGGAACAGTCAGGACTAGTGGTTAAAGCAGGAGTCAGTCACCAGGAATTAGAGCCGAGGCTCGGAGCCAGGGTTACCCGGAGTGAGGCAGGGCAACAAAGCAGCTGAGTCTTCTCCCTATCACAGCCCTGGGCAAATGCTTTCAGCAGCTAGTGAACTGCTGCTGCTGGGCTCGAGGACCTGCTGACACTTCCCACCAATCAGGCCTGCTCCGCTCGTTAGGCCGTCCAGAGCCTGGGTCTGCTGCAGGCCCTGGTTCTGGACAGCCAAAGAGTAAAGGACCAGGCACCGCCCAGGGCTATTCATGAGAGCTGACAGACGGGACGTGGAGCAGGGGGTGAGGTGGGAGTTCTGTACTGCTCACAAAATGGGCCTAGAGCCCAGAGAGCCTCTCACCTGCTGTTTTAGGACTAGCTCAGGGGGGCCATTGACTGGGCACGGCCCAAATACAGGGCAAGAGACAATCCTCGTCCTGCAGAGACGCAGCAGCGTGAGACACCAGATCTTACAAATGAGGTGCTGTGTAATTTCTATGCGTATTCTGTCAGCAGTGCTGATCAGAATGCAATGGAGATCTGAACTTCACCCCCCTCCCCAGCCCCAAATCTGCTGTGTCCCGATCCAGTGTCTTGCTTTGAGCCCGTCCAGATTGAAAAACCCTATTCTGAAAATTTCCCAGCCGGCCTTGGCGGCTCTTGAAGCACAGTTGTTTGTAACATTTATTTAGGCTTCCTAGCTATCTTGCAGCCATGTCTGGGGCTGGAGGACTGTTACCTTTGTGCATTTGTCCTTCAGGGCGGCATCTGAAATCTTTTCATCTCTCCTCCAAACCCTCAGGAGACACCGTGGACAAATCTGACAGCAGCAAAAATCAAAGAGGGACATTTTCCGAAATGGAACGAAGGGGAAATTAAGGCTCAGGCTCCAAAGAGGCAGCAGTGGGTCAGACAGTGAACTAAGACTTGGCAGATCTGAGTCTGCCACTGGCCTACTGTGTGAACTTGAGCAAGTCACGTTCTCACTCCATGCCTCAGTTTCCCCTTCCATCCTTTATCTTCCTAGACTGCAAGCTTTCCAGAGCAGGGATTGCTTCTGATGCACAATGCCTGGCACAGTGGGGTCCTGGCCCCTGGGGTGAGGGTGGAAGTGCCCATGGAAGCAGCTTTGCTCCAGCCTCCTCGAACATTTCCAGAGGAAGCTATTCGTAGATCCAAGGCCAGAAGGTCCAAGGTCAGGAGATGCTCATACGGCTACCACAGCTGCTGTCTTGGGCCACTCTGGGAACTGGCCTAGGGAACTTCTAGAGCAAAAGTCACCCTAGTTTGACCTGAAGAGCCACTCGCCATGGCGGGGAGCTATACCAGACTCACACCCTCTATGGCTCGGGCACAGAAGGGAACACACAAAACACAGTGGCAGCGGTTACCCAGCTCCACCCGTCCTGTGGATAAACAGCGCCTGGCTCTCCAGGGTTGTCAAGCCGGCACCTTTTAGCGGCACTAAAGTCAAATAAACAGGCCAGGGAGACGCCATCCCTTACCTTGCAACACTCTGAAAAGCAGCGCTGTTGTGCCCTGGCATTACCCCGTTAGGTGCAATTCTGCCAAAGGGGGGGGTTATTTTAAAAAGTGAACAGCCAGGCATTCTGGGTGTCTCCCCCGGCCCGTGCCTGTCTCCAGATCCAGGCAGCCAAACATGCATCACTAGTCACATATTTTGCCAAGTGGACAGACCCTCGCTTGGCACTGCGGCGGTTTTTGGATAGATTCCCTCACCCCCTGTCTCTGCTGCAAAATTAGGAACAGGCCTCCAGAAGTGAGCTGCGCTTCTAGGAGTGCTTCATAGCCTCCACCAGTCCCCAGCGACCCCATGACCTGGAGGTAACATCCACGCTCAGCTGTTTTTTAAGACAAACAGAAGGAAATACTTAGATGTAAAGTTACTTGGCAAAAGCCAACCCATTTTCCTTTCGACAGGGGCAAAATAAATACAATAATTGCCCGGGATCCTGAAAAAATGCAGCCACCCACTTAGAGAAAAGGGGCTACTCTTTCCCTTCGCATGCAGCTCGGTGCCCCGGCAACCGGAGAGGTAGCATATGGCTGGACTTACTCCCGGCACAATGTACAGGAGGAGGAGGTTGAGTGGACCCGGTTCCACATGGCTCCCCCTGCACCAACTCCGAACAAGGAACTGCTTTGTTGGAGCATAAATCAATTTCTCTTCAAGGGCTAGGCTGGAGGTTGAGAGGTTCTACGTAATTTGTTCCCCTCGCCAAACGCAGGTCAAGGTCAAAGCAGAAGAGGTCCCTTCCAGTTGGATGAGCTCTCTGGGTGGCACATGATGACATACACCCTCCCCTCTTGGAGAAGCACTAGTTTGAGAGTGATTTTAGAGAGGGAACGTGAGAGGTAGATACGTTTAGAGACTGTTTATAAGTCTTAGGCCAATAACCTGCCTCCCACCCCAAACAAACCCTGCAAGAGTAAAAATAAATAACGCCGGCAGAAGTCCAGCAGCAGAATGGGGGCTATCCAGTGTATTGCACTCAATGCAGCATGTACGATTACCTGCCTCGTGGGCAGGTGGCATATGTGCGTTTGCGACGCAAGCAACTCATGACTCTCAGAGATCGAGTACAAAGACTTGAGACTAGAGTGGCTGAACGGGAGGAGTGAAAGGAGACAGAGAGGTACCCAGAGGAGACTTTTAGGGACCCAGGAGAGTGGCCCCACCCCTTAGTCTGACAGCCCCTGTGCTGTTGAGGAGGATGAAGTCTTGGGGAAGGAGAACATCAAGATGGAGTGGAAGGGGAAAAAAATCCCACAGTGGGGACCCATTTTCCAGATGTCATGGTATCCTCTTGCACTGAGGATACCCTTCCAGGGGATGGGACCACAGTTATGAGGAAGAGACAGGTAATAATCATGGGAGATTCAAATTGCCTGCTGGGTGCGATGGTTGCAGACCTCTTGAGACACCTGGACAGACTCGCATGCAGTGCTGGGGAGGAACTGGTGCTTGTCGTACATGTAGGTATCAGTGACATAGGAAAAGGTAGGACAGAGGTCCTGGAGGCCAAATTTAGGCTTTGAGGTAAGAGATTAAAGTCCAGGACTCCATGGTAGCAGTCTGTGAAATGCGTCCAGTTCTATGTGCAGGGCCAGTTAGCCAGGCAGAACTGCATGGTCTCATTGCATGGATGAGAGGATGGGGCTGGGAAGAGGGATTTAGGTTTATTAGGATCTGGGGAACCTTTTGGGAAAGGCGGAGCCTACCCAGAAAGGATGGGCTCCAGCTAAACCAAAGCAAAACCAGATTGTTGACATGTAACATTTAAAAAGTCACAGGGGAGGTTTTAAACTAAGGGCTGGGGGGAAGCCAACAGATGCAGAGGAACATTCGTTTGGGACAAAGACATCACTGAAGAGAGTATTTATTAAAAGGGAAACTTTTTGTCCTAGTAAAGGAGAAAGGATGGAAGTTGATAATGTGCAGATAGGAACTCAAGAGAAACAACCAAATGGAAAAAGGGTTCCATTCAATTACATCTCTTAAAGGCAGACAGCTAAATACTGCCCAATTTTCTGAGTGCTTGTATACAAGTGCTAGAAGTCTAAATACGAAGATGGGTGAACTTGAGTGCCTGGTATTAAATGAGGATATTGGTAGAACAGGCATCACATAAATTTGGTGGAACGATGATAATCAGTGGGACACAGCAGGGTACAAATATATAGGAATGACCAAGTAGCTTGTGCTGGTGGGAGACTGGAGCTATATGTGAAAGAAAAGAAGTTTACTATATTTGATTCTAGTTCAACTGAATCAACTGCACCATAGAATCTCTATGGATAGAAATAACTTGAACTATAAGAGCATTGCAGTAGTAATATACTGCTGAGCAAGATGGTGATGGTGGTTGTGAAATGCTCAGGGAGATTAGAGAGGCTGCTAAATCAGAAAGCCCCATAATAAAGAAGGATTTCAACGATCCCTGTCTTGATTGGGTACATGTCATCTTAGGATGGGATGCAGACATAAAATTTCTAGACACCATTACTGTCTGCTTCTCGGAGCAGCTCGTCCTGGAACCCACAGGGGGAAAGGCAATTCTTGATTGAGTCCTAAGTGGAACACAGGATCTGGTCCAAGAGGTGAATATAGTTGGAGTGCTTGGTAATCAGGACTATAAAGCAATTAAATTTAACATCCTTGTAAGGGGAAAAAATAACAAAGAAGCCCACTACGGTAGCACTTAACACAAAAATGAGGAAGCTAGTTTACTGGAAACTATAAAGCAACAGTCACAAGAGTGAAATGCTGCAAGCTGTATGGAAACTATTTTAAAACACCATCAGAGAAGCTCAAACTAAATGTATACTCAAAAAAAAAAAAAAAAAAGCCACCATGGCTAAACAGCAGAGTAAAAGAGGGAATACACAGGACAGGACAAGACAGGATACTGGGCTGGAGGGACCATTGGTCTGACCTAGTATGCTGGCCGTTCTTCTGGTATGTTATCGGTTTGTGTGACAGCCTCCATCTTGATAGACACAGCAGGGGTTGAACGGGGCCTTCTAGAGCTGAAAGCATGAGTCACAATGTTGTGATGTCATGAATTAAAGGGGCAAATTAGTGTCACCCTCTCCTGACTACACACAGTGAGGCATGCACTGACCAGGGGGTTACATTAGCATGTTGGGTTCAAACCCTGATATGCGTGGAAATGACGAAGGGCTTGATTTCATGACGACCCATGGGGCGTCCTGCCGTCATTCTGCAAGCAGCCTATGGGGCGTGCTAGGCCTGGGCAGAAGGGGACCGAGATTCTGCTCCCAAGGAGCGAGGGAAAGCGGGGCAGGCCCTGACAGATGAGCAGTGAGGAAACAAGCAGCACTCAGCTGGTGAACAACAAATCTATCCCACTATTCAGTGTGTTCCTCATCCCCCTCTGAGCCCGATCCATCGAGGCCGTGACAGCCTTTGGCTACAAAGCCCGGGCTCTTTTGTTCAAGCAGGTGCTTTCAGCTCCTGCTTCAATCCCTGACGGAGAAAGTCATACAACTTCTTTTTTTAAACACCCTCCCTCCTGAATAGCCCGGCGTGTGTGGTAATAACCCAGGCCAGGCATCTCGTAACAGATGGCTCACACCCTGATGATGTCTCTGTGGTCCTCTGGTCCCAACCCACCACGGCCTTGACACACCAGTTGAAATAGGGCCTGCTTGTGCATGGCCTTTATGCAGGTGCAGGGACGGGCTGGACTCCGGTGAGTTCCACGTGCAGTGGGGCGGAGAGGCGAAGGGGAGCCGGTAACACTGGGGCTCTGCGCCGAGTCTCTCTCCAGCTGTGGTCCTGGTTCTATCTGGACAGCTCTCAGTGGCGCACGGCCTTGCTCTTTCAGAGGATGCTTCTCTGTCAGCGGACACGCTGTGGGCGGCCTCCCTCAGGGTGGCCTAGGAGGGCGTTCCGGTTGGAGGGCTATTGAATTCTCTACCAATAGATCTCAGGGTGGGTCAGGGCATTGGGGCAGTTTTGGGATCAATGGGGCCTGATCTGAGCTCCATAGGCGCCTTTCCCAATATGTCCGATCCATTGGCAGCCATCTTTAAGGCCCTGTGTCAGATCGATCCCAGAATAGCCCAGCAAAGTGTGTGTAGGGGGAGGGGGGAATGGGAAATGGGGAGGGGGATGTAGAATATGTTTCTGGCCCCTCCCTGGTAGTCTTGGCGGAAGGCCACGCTCCCTCGCGATCACACCTATGTGGGCAAACCTTAGGGGGATTAGCTCTTTGTCTGAGCTCAAGCGCTAAAGCAGGATGGGGTGAGCAAGCAGCCTCTAGCTCGGACCCGCAGGCAGGGCGGGACAGGCAAATAGTTTATAGGCCTCTGAGGGTTTCCAGGCTGGGATGAAGCGATCACCCGAGAGGCGGTGTGGGAAGGGGGGATGCAGGCTCACCCGCGTCCATTGCATCCCAGTCCAGGGCCCTATCAGTGACCCTGGGTCAAGGGGGCTCCAGCCGCAATGCAGTGACAAAGTCCGGAGCGCGTGCCCCGCCAGACCTAAGTCGGCTACCCCCGGGCTACTTCCTCCACCTCTGTGCCTTTGTCAAGGGTCATCATCCGCTTCCCGGGGTACGTTGCCAGCAGTAACCCCACTAAGCCGCCGCTGTCTGCGGCCCCCACCGGCTCAGGAGGGTCGGGTGGGTCCTCAGGGCCACCAGACTCCGCTCCAGCCCCTCTCTGCAGCATTGGGCTGGAGACATCCTTCCCCTTCAGCGGCTGCCCCCTGGCTGAGCTGTAGGTCCCGCCCTTTATACTTCGGGTTCCTATCTGGGCTCCGCCCCTCTGCTTCTGACATGGTGGGCGTGGCTTCTCTGGCTCCACCCTCCTGGGGTTTGAGTGGCAGTACCTCCCCGTCTGTCTGTCCCTGCCTCTCTCCCGTGCTACAGGGTGGTGAGGTCAGAGAGATGGGTGGTAAGAAGGGAACAGAGAACAGAAAAGCAGGGACAGAGATAGAAAGAAGTAAAAGGGGAATGGATGAAGACCCAGAACAAGGGTGTAAGGGAGAAATGAAACAAAGTGGAACAGATCCATACAGCTTTAAGGCAAACACCCTGGGCCATCTCTTCACTGACCTGGACTAGCAGCTTATTCCATGAGTCGTGCTGGCCACGAAGGGCCAACCGGCTTCTCAGCACGAGTTCTGGCTCTTGGCTATTTTGTCTCTACATTTCACTTTCTATGAGACCCTGATGGAGGGCTAGAAAGGAGAGCTCAGGGGTGCTGGGATGTGGCTGGGGGCAGGAGGCAGTGAGACATTGCTTTATGAGAAGGATTGGGAGGTAGAGGCCAGCCTGTGATTCTGCTCCAAATATTGTTTATGCCTGTGCAACCTTAATTCGGCCCCCTGGGGTGAATGCATTATGATCACAGACTATTTTTTCCACAGAACCCTTGCTACACTCATGGCACAGGTTGGCCGGTGCTCACTGAATGAGCAGCTCTTTAACCCTTTGTTTTATCCTTGTTTTTCAGTGTGTGGCCTGTTATATTGATCTCAAGGGCCAAACGAATTAAAGGTGTGATTAATTGTTTTACGGTCCAGCACTAACACAGTGATATGAAGGTTTGGCGTTTCTTCCATAGAGGCCCTGCTTTACTTGGTTTGTTGGCTAGCACTCAAAAGCATTCATTCTGAAGTTAAAAGCTGATTGATCAATCACATGAAATAACAAGAAATCCAAACATGCATTTAAATTGAAACTAAAATTGAGTGATTAAGCACCCCAAAAAAAGCCAAAACTTAATCGCAACCAATTACAGTCTCTCTGTTGTTGGAGGCAAAATGTCCGAGTCTCTAATTTTCGTTAACAATCTTTCTTGGATGAAAATGAAAGGGTTCATTTTCCTCTCAGTCCTGAAGTGTGCACCATAGTCACTTCTGTTTTTGACAGACAGACAGCAGATGAAGGAGAGACAGGATAGAAAAGATGGGGGACATATGACTTTTGTTGATGTTCTTGGAGCATCGGGCAGCTGGTGAGTCTCAGATGGATGCTTTAAGCTAGAAGGTTGGTCACATGACCTGCTTCTTGGACCCAGGCTCACATTCCAGGGTCGTCAGGGACGTCATCTGGTTGGGTCCTTTCTCCTCGGACAGGGCAGGGCTGGATGGACTGTCTCTTCTTGTGCTGATGCAGTGGAGTTGATTTCGGGATCTGCTGAAATGCTACGAGAGTGATATAGGATCAGAAGAAAACGATAGAAGGGCAGAACGTAAACCCAACAGAGAAGGAAGATAGAGCAGGATTTTGTGTGCCCCTGCTGTGCTCACAATTAGGTATCGCTGCTGATGGGCTGAGAACTGATGCTATGTTGACTTTCAGGACTTGCAGGTGAAAACAAAGTTTCTTAAACCCGAGCAAGTCCTGTTGGCCTTCCTCCCAGAAAGAAAATCCTTTGGTCTGGTCTGCTTCCTCTGTCTTGGAGTAGGGGAAGATGAGATGACTCCAGATGAGACGGGACCAGAGGAGAGCTGTCAAAAAATTTTCAAAGTCTCTTTTTGAGAACCCCAAAAAGAGGAACAGTGAGCAGCATCTCCCCTCGTTCTTTTGTCCACCAATTAGGCCCAAAACACCAATTTTGGTTCATTAATTTCCAGTTCCACAACTTTCTGATTTCAACCTAGCCCTTGAACCATATCAGTAGGACCTATTTATGTGGACTAATTTAGTCTTTGTCTGGTTTTGTTGCACCTGTTTACAACATTCATTCTGAAAACAACCTGAACTATTTTCCATCTCTGTTGGTTATTACAGATTATTGTAGCAGCTTGTGAATTTTCACATACTTTTTACAGTTGAGCTTACTGTTTGGGAACATTTTTAGGCCCAATTATTACAACAGGCTCCTTGTCTTATTTAGTGCATGCTATTCAAATTGTGCTTCAAAGACAGAATACTTTCCTCATGGATGTTTCTATGGCACTCATCATTATAGTATTAGGGTGCTTCCCAAATACTTATTAATTTATTTTCACTATACCCCTGGGAGGTGAGCAGGTGCTGTTATCCCCATTTGACAGATAGAGAACTGAGGTACAGACAGACTAAGGTCCAAAGTGTCTACTAATTTTAGGTGCCCAATTTGAGATGCCTAGGACCTGATTTTTCAGAGTCCTTTTTATATTGTAAGGGCACTTTTTATATTGAAAGCACTGTTCCCATGGGTCTAAAGCTGAGGAGCCAGAAAATGGGGAACCTCCCATTAGTGAAATATTTGGCTAAAATGACTTGCCTGATATTTCACAGGAACTCTGTGACAGAGGCAGGGATAGAATCCAGTTCTCCTGGGCATTATTCAATTGCCTTACTTTAAAATGTCCTTAGCCTCTCTTTGCCAGAAGCTGGGAATGGGCAACCGGATGGATCACTTGATGATGACCTGTTCTGTTCATTCCCTCTGAAGCACCCGGCATTGGCCACTGTCAGAGGACAGGATACTGGACTCAATATGGCCTTTCATAGGTCCTTATGTTCGGATTCCTTAACCATCAGATCCTCCTTTCTGTCTCTGCAGTCTCCTGCCTCAGTCACTGCATACCTTCTGCAACAAATGAGGCAGGTGTTCTACACCCATCAGTTGTAGTAAAGTGGTCATGATAGGGTTAACTTGGTTACCCAGAGTATTATAGGATGGCGCCATGCTCCATCCCTCCCTTGCTTCCTGATTTGTAAGTTGGAGTTCTCCCCCTGCAATTCTGTTGTGATCCAGTTAAATAAAGCTGCAAGTTTTCAGCCTGCAGTCCTGTGAGTGGATTTATTTCTGTTGCGTTGAGTGGTCCTTTGACAAAATTTGTGCTGAGTAAAAATATCTGAATGGCAATTGAAGTGTTTAATGTAGAAAATAAGAAGAGGCAGCAATATATTGAAAGATTGGGCCATATTTTCTTGCAAATGAGATAATAGATAAGGCCAGACAGGAAGCATTTTCATCATTGTTTGTGGCAGTAAAACCTACTGCTTCTTAAGGAGTTTGTTACAAACTTAGAAGCCAGGAGATAACAGTGTAGATGACCTGCAAAATATCTTTTCAGAGCAGCACACACCAGAGCCAAATGTTCTTGTAAAATGTTTCAAGTGTCACCGCAGGATGAGGTGGCAAGGGGAAAATGAAGCTGTGCATGTGGTAACACTAAGTAACTGAATATTGCTCATTTGGCTTTTGTATTTTACAGGGACAAGCACAAAAGGAGAAATTTTCCACTCCTAGTGATCCAGGGACAAAGGCAAAATTAGTTAGGCAGAGATTGGTTGCAAGAATTAAAAAATTAATTGGTAGAAAATTGGTTTCAAATGAAACCTTAGCAAAACATCAGCCCTCTAGGAAGTCCTGGACCCACCCCAACCATTTTTAAAGCAAGGTTGGGGACCCTGGATAGTGTAAATTGGTGTAGGTCCTGCAGTTGCAGATACTGTATTTGTAAATTGATCATTGATGAGTAGGGGCTAGCTTCTGCCGTCCATCCCCATGCTGATGAAGGCCTTACCACAAGTGTCCCATGAATGGAAATTTTCCCCCTCAAAACTCCCCAGCAACGTTGGGATGTATTATTCCCATTTTATAGATGAGGACTGAGCCACAACTTAGATTAAGTCACTTGCCTAATGTCATACATTTGTAGCTGAGTCCGAGCTTGGCGCTCTATCCAGTGGGCCATCCTTCCTACCCTAGGCCATCACCCGTCCTTCCTCCTGCATTGTCCATCAACTTAGCTCATCTGCTGAGCAGATGTAGAGCCAGAAGTGCTTCTGCTCCCTAAATCCAGGCCTGTCCCATTTGAGTGAAGGAGAATTGCCTTGGGCTGTTCCAGCATCCAGGCTGATGGCCTAGGAAGGCCTGTAGCCATTAGAGTACAACAAGAGCACACATAGGAGTGGGTTGTGCAAAAGTGTGTGTGTGTTATTTACACACTCCCCAGCAGAGCTCCTCCTTGTGTGTCTGAGCTTCACAACAGCCACTGAACAAAACTCTGGACACACATGAGATGAAAGACCCTGTGTGCAGAAATCCAGCACAAAGCCTATGCAACATTTAAGCCCTCAGAATAGACCCTCTGCATCAGGGTGAATGTCTCCAAAGAGGTTTTACTATATCCCTGATAAACATAAACCAGCCCATACCTCTGACTCTCTGCAAGGAAGGAAACGCCAGGCTAGTCCTTCCTGAAAAAGGCAGGAATTCTCCCTAACACAGTACTCCTCATAGGAAGAATTTCTAGCTGGAAGACCGAGGTGTGACTGGAACAGCTCAGGGAGGATACGGTCTAATCGGATCCAACTTGCCTGCCTTGCACTTTGACTGTATAAGTGGAGACAGGAGGGGTTAGGTTAGCATGTTTGTTGCATTACAGCTGCGGGGGTCCTGGAACCCAGTGCAATAAACACTATGTAGTGCCCAGGTTGAACTTCCGAAATGCAGCAGGACCGTGTGAGCATGGATGCCGGAGAGCTGGTCGTGAGAAGGAAGTGAGTTCACAATTTCCTTATTCTTTATTCCCTGGGACATATTACATATGCAGGCTTGGAAGGGTTACATTTTTATCAGTTAATGTTGGTGAACATCGATTCACCACAGGTACACGAACCGACAACGAATATTTCCATTGATGCGAACTGAAATTTACAGAGAGGCAAAATGATAAAAATGCTGCTTGAGAACTTACTAAAGTTTGATTTAAGGATATTTACTTCATATATTTTGACATGTGGTGTTGACAGTTTGTGTTTTTTAACAGTTATAAAGCCTTAACTTTCTGAATCTCAACATCTGCTGTCCTCAGTATTTACTGTCTGAGCCATCCTTTGTCTGCTTGCCCCCATCATTCCCTGCCACTGAAAACTGAAATGGATAAATATAAAAAAACCCTTAAAAATAAACGCCAATGTTTTCCATCCTAATTTTATTTAAAAAATAGAAATCCAGTTCTGCCAAGCCTAGCTCTATACTTAGCATTAAAGCCAACAGTCCAAGAGCAAGGAGCGATCCTTGCCTTCACAGAGAGAGCAGGAGAGAGCGAAGAAAGAACCAGGTTAGAAATAGACAGCGCTGCACCACAGATATATTGTACCCAGCCCCGTCCACCCTGTAACTGCTCTTGGGAAGCACAGGGCACTCAACTGGAATATCTGGGTTCCAGCTCTGGCTCTGCCACTGACTTACTGTGCGATCATGGATAAATCATTTCACTTGTTTCCCTTTGTGTGTCCTTTGTGCCATAGTCTGCCCTCAGGTCCACTCAAGCCACCCCAGCAAACTGAGAGTGTATTTCATGGCTGTATCTGAGTGCAGAAGTTGGCTCAGTGCTATTTTGCACTTAAGAGCAGCAGAAATTTCTATCATGGGAAAGACGCTTCCAGCGCTGGCACCTTCTTCGCCCAATACACCTCAAACAACCACCAAAAAGAAGGAAATGTATGCAGTCTGAAAAAATCATAACTAAAATCCCTTCCCCAAGCGAATTTTCCCTGGGAAGGGAGACAGCCAGAGCCTTCATGTCCCCACCAGGGACTTTGCTATTGCTATGGGTTTTACGTGGCAGGTCATGGATAGACTCAGGCATCTGGGGTAGAAAGAAAGAATTCTTCAGACACAGACTTGACAAACTTAATTTCTGGTGCATTAATAGTCTCAGTCCACTGGCGTGAGGACAGGTGTCCCAGCACAAAAGCCACATGCATAGCTGGCTCGCTGGGCCTCCGTCTCAGCAAGAAGACCCAGGACTGACTTGGGCAGATCCATGTGGATTGGACTGTAGACTAGGACCAGATGACTGGGATTCGATTCCTGGCTCAGCCACAGACTTCCCATGTGACTTTGTGCATCACTGTGTCTCCCTTCCCTGTCGGCATAGAGGGGATCCTGGCTTTTGCCCTGCCACCCCCCGCACCCTGGGGCAGCTGTCAGGCTAAGTCCATTACTGTGTGTGAGGCGTATTGATGCCACAGTGATGGAGGCCGTGGAGCACCTTTTCCCAGAGCAGCCTGTGGGAAGAGGACACCTCACTTCCTGTCCAGGACACCTCACCTCCTTGGGATCCCAGCATTAGATTTAAAATAAATAAATAAACCCCCGAAGAGGAAACCAAAGTCTTCTGGGGCTCCCAGCGGTTTTCACCAGAGCCTCCACTCCTCTTGAGAAAATTCTTCTGCGACATCACCAGGCTCCACAGCTCTGGCCAACAGGCAAGCTCCTCTGCTGCCGCGTTTTTCCCCTCGCTGTGACTCTGTCCCGCTGACCTTTAAGCAGAGTAACACGCCTTCGAGAACGTTTCCAAGTGGAGTGCTTTTCCCACTGCTTTACCCACCCCTCTCTAGCAGAACCAATAAGCGTAAGCCTCAAACACCAGTTTCACCGGCATCTGCCAGGATAGATTTCCAAGCTTTTTTTATGGGTTTCATAAAGTTGAGATCACGGGGAATTTTCCACAGGACTTGAGTAGAAAGAAAAGAAAAAGAAAAAGAAAAAAGAGGTGAAGACAGTCCTTCGTTTGGGAAATGAACTCAATCTGGGCATAAAAATAACCCCTTGATCAGTGTATTTCTTCCTTAAATTTCCTTCAGACAGAGCGGGACTTGTCAGTGGTTCTAATAAAGGGGTTTTTTTCCTCTCTGTCTAGAGCTGTATGGCTGTAATTTTATCCAGATGCTCTGCTACTAATAGCCTGCAACTTCTTGGTTTTGTATTTAACACACAGTTCTGCCAGGCCATCTTTCTGCTTCTCCTGTCCCATTCTCAGGCCCCATCTCTAAGACCCTCCCCATAGAATGTGCCCTTTGCCACCTTTTTCCTGCTGTCCTGGTGGTTATAATTTTGGCTTGGCTAGTGCAGTGTCTCCTCTTTTATTTGTCTAACATACTTGGAAAATGCCTGCCCATCGGCACCTCGGCTCTCCAGAATAAAACCAGAGCAAACGTTTCAAGGAGGAACCAGCCAGCTCCAAAAGAAGGACAAGCCAAACCACAGAACCTGGCAGAAGGGCTGCCACCATTGTCCTCTAGCAGACCTGACGAGGGAAAGGGCTCCATCCCTAATTAATACAAATAAAAAAGGCTGTGACAAGCATCAGGGAAGAAAAAGTGGAGGGATAAACTTGCAAAACTGAATTACGCCCCATGAACAGGTGGTGAGGGACTCTGGCAAACCTCCTTTCAGAGGGGCCTTCACAGATAGTGACCGCCGACCCAGGAAATCTTGTTCTTTGGGGCAGGGACTGTCTTTTTTTGTGCTGTGTCTGTATAGCACCCACCTCAGTGGAGTCTTGATCCATGGCTGGGAGCTCCAGTAATACAAACAGATAAGGGCAATAACTTGGGAACTATGAACAACCCCACTCTGGTGAAGCGGTTGTGTCTGATCACAGAGCATGACAAAGCCCTGGCTGGGATGATTTATCTGGGGTGGGTCCTGCTTTGAGCAGGGGTTGGACTAGATACCTCCTGAGGGCCCTTCCAACTCTCATCTTCTATGATTCTACGGGTGGCCTTGGGCTTGAGCCGCAAGCTGGGGGTTTCAGTTGAGGTGGGTTTGTTTCCCATTTCTACCGCAGGCTTCCTGAGTGACCCGGGTGAGTCAATTGCCTCAGTTTCCCATCTGCAAAAAGAGGGCTGGCTGGAGCATGGGCTGTCGCATACACAGGGCAGTTAGCACAATGGGGCTTCCATCTTGCCGGAGGCCGATAGGCGCTACCATAATCAGGCTTACCAGCTGCTAGTTTAAGGACTACATATGTTGTGCTGACACTAATACCTGGAGCTGTAGGTTCTTGAGTATGTGCAGCCAACGGTCTGTCTTTGTAGAGACATCCTCATGACGACCCTCGGGAGATTGCACCTGCTGTAGGGACTGTGCTCCGCCCGTGGTGGGTATTCGTGTTGTACAGGTCTGTCTTCGGCTCTGCAGTCCTTACAATGGATACCCTTGAGAGCTGAGCTCTCAGAAAGATCTGTGGACTCAGGGTGAAAGATACAAAGTGTAGTAAGAAGTGAGAGCTTGAGGCCTGCAAGCTAGCACAACAGTCTAAGACATAAAGCCTAAGTGGAAATAGCCAAGTTAACAGGAGTCAGGCTGGGAACGTATAACCTCACAGAAACTGGCACGAAGAAGAATGGATACTGCAAACACATATTTCCAAAATATTATTAATATCAAAACATTACTAAAAATACACAGCAGGTGCAGAAGGTACCAGGACATCCTAACACCAGACAAGGGCAATCTGACCCCTGAAATGACACTTGGATGGATAGAAATGTCTTAGAATATGATCAATAGAGATGTTTTGCCCGAACCATCCAATTTACAGTAAAGAGTGGTATAAGACTACGTCAGGAGGGTGGCCACTACCTACGTCATAGGGGCAGAACGAAATTGTCTGTGACAGTGTATAAAAGAGGGTGTCGGAGGGAACGATATCGTCCGGCCTGGGGATAACGGAAAGTCCCATTGTTAAGTTGTGCCGAGTCCACGGTAATGGAGCACTTGTATTTGAAGTGTACCGGTAGCTACTCTATAGGTTGCTTCACATTATGCTTCAACTGCCATAAACCTGGCCTGGGTGCCTTCGGTGCTCAGCGAATCCGTGGTTGTGTCGATTCATTCAATCGTGAGCGCCATCTCGGCTATCTGCAGAGCTCAGGCTGTACCTACACGAGGGATACACGCCTACAGCCTACACTAACAACTGACAACACGAAGTTCTGTGAAACCGACCCCAGCCGGCGTCCCACCAGGCTGTTTTCACACCATGGGTTCCATGCAAACCTCAACACGTCATCATGACGTCTGCCCAAGAGCAGCCTGGTGCCAGAGATGGGGAGCTTTCCTCGCATGGCTCAGATCTCCCTCTCCCTAAGAGGCCGGCCCATCTTAGCTATTCGCTTCACCACACAGCCAGCCTGCTAGCTGCCCCCTCCCTCAGCAGCTGGGTATGGAGCCAGCCTTTGGCACAGTGGTGCCCTATCTTGCTTGGAGCCCCTCGGTGTTATGGAGTGGAGTTTGCAAACCCCATCCTGAGCACAGGCCGAAGGGAGAGGAGAGTCTTCCCAGCTGACAGGCAGTCAGTCTGATCAAAGCCCCACGCAGCTGCCGCTCATGAAGACACGCACCCACAGCTGTGACCAATAAGAAAACAAGCCCAGCTAGAAAGGAGGGAGAACAGAGAGGGAGAGGGAGACAGAAAGGCCTGGGATAGCAGAGGGGCAACAGCCCCATGAAAGGCTCCTTCTGAGAAACCCACAATGAGACAACAGAGGACTTCAAGCCGGGAGTTTCAGAGCTGATAGATGCAATTTAGGGTAAGAGTTCATGGACTGGTCTGATCCAAGGGGACCAGTTAGGAGAAGGTGCTATATCGTCGTGGTCAGCACACACGTTGTATGTTCCGGGGACCCAGGTGTGGGGATTCAGATGTAATGTCAGACCCTCCTCCCCATGCAAGCCCACCACCTGCAGCCCCACTGAACATAGAGAGGGCTCAGGAAAGGCAAGCTTGATCATTTAACAAGTCGGGAAGTGTGGCTGCTGACGATTTCTTGGTGTCACGACAATGGGCCAGATGCCGGGTTGCGTCTAAGGCCAGGTTCACTCCAAAAAGTGAGGTCGACCCAGCTATGTTGTTCAGGGATGTGAAAAATCTCTCCCGGCCCCCTGTCCCCTCTCCCCTCCTCCCCCCCCAAAAAAAAAGTAGTTAAGCTGGCCTAACCTCTCATGTAGACAGCACTCAGTCAGCAGAAAAAATCTTATGTCAACCTTGCTACTGCCTTTCAGAGACATGGATGAGCTACAGCACCCTTCCAGTCACTACAGCGAGTGTCTACACGGACGTTACAGCAGCGCTGCTGCAGCATGTCTGGTGGAGACATGGCCTAACTCCGAATGGGTGTCATTTACACCTTCCTCCAGAGCCATCACCAGCCATGCCTGTGGACGTGTCGTGGTGTGACTGACAACCCCCTTCTCATATGCAGCGTGGTGGAAGCTGGGTCGGTCCCAGGATATTAGAGAGACAAGGTGGGTTAAGTAATATCTTCTAGGGGACCTGAAGAAGAGCATTGTATGGCTCAAAAGCTTCTCTCTCTCACCAGCAGAAGGTGGTCCAATAAAAGATACTACCTCACCCACCTTGTCTCCCTCACCGGCCTTGTAGGTGGCTGGCCCGGTGAGTCTGTGCATCAGATAATTTAAATTAGTGCCACTCACGTGAGGACTGGGTGGATGGCCCTGTGGATAAGGCACTGGCTCTAGGATTCAGGAAATTCGGGTTAAAAGCCTTGCTCTGCCATAGATTCCTTGTGTGACCTTGGGGCCTTGGGACTTAATTGGGAGTTTCCCAGCTGGGAAGATCCTGGGAGACTACAACTCCCATGATGCCTTGGGGAAAAAGGGGAGAGACTCTCCCCTTTCCAGGGAGTCAGAGAAAAGCCAGTGGGGGACTCTATTTTGGTGCTGGGGTGGGTGCGGCTGAGGCTGGAAGCTGCTGCCTGCCTGCTGCTGCCAGGGTCCCAAAGCTGCTGCGGGGGCCTGCTGGAGCTGTGATCGAGCTGGGAGCTTCGGAGGTCGGTGGCATTGCCCAAGCCAGGGCAGGGTCTGAGCCTGGAGCTGGCTGAGGTGGGGCTGCAGTGAAGGTGGGGTGAGTGTCCCGCCCCACCTGTTGTTTGGGGCAGGGCTTGTAAAGGAAGGGGCACAGCAGACAGACTTTGATTGGGCCTGAGAAGAGCCTGTCTGTCTCCTTCAGATCTTCACGCGCACCCACGCAAGCAAGGGGTCAGGGCTCTGCACTCTAAGGGGTGCACGCTCTGGAGGTGGGGTAGGTTATGGCAGTGTAGATGCCAGCTAGACAAGTTTCAT
The DNA here is from genome assembly GCA_007922155.1 of Mesoclemmys tuberculata. Taxonomy (NCBI): domain Eukaryota; kingdom Metazoa; phylum Chordata; order Testudines; family Chelidae; genus Mesoclemmys; species Mesoclemmys tuberculata. Next base: position 3,363,853 of record ML675627.1, on the reverse strand, counting down.
TTATTACTGTATACTGGTTTTATTAATTGATTTATTCAGCTGCCCCTGTGGATTTAAAATAGCAGTGATGTTTAATTTCAGTCTGTTGTGCCGTATTTCTTCAATTTGTTAAGTAAAGGTGTGTTAACTTTAATTTAAGTATGTTGGATGTTTACTTTGCATAGTTGCAATGGTGGAGTTAGATCTATGTCTCAGATTATTATAATTATTAGACTAAGTTTACTCCTGGAAGCTCCCAAGGCCCACTATTGAGTGTGTGCAGGGGCCAGCCAGGTGGGGGCACCACCAATTTTAAATTCCTTTAAGAGAAAAGGGACTGCAGCAGAGGGGTGGAGAGAGGGTTCCCACCTGTCCTACATCATCACTGGGTTACTCAGGATCTCCTTTGTTGTCAGCAACCTTAGGCGCCCTTGCACACCGGTGAGTGTTGCCTGCTCCCAAGCATTCCAGAAAAAGAAGGGGGTTACAGAAATAAGAACACTTCCAGTCTCCAGTTCTTTGTCCATCTTGTCTAGTTAGACTGTAAGACCTTCAGGGCACAATAGAAACAGTTCCTAGCTCTGGCCTCTAGACGCTACCATAATGCAGATAATAAAGAAAGAAACTATCACCAGGAAGTAAGAGAAGGTAAGGAAAAATAAAACTCACAGCTTTATCTGAGTTCTTGGCGTATAGTTTATCCCAGTGTAGACCTGCCCTTTCCCATCATCTGAGTGGCTGTAAGCAGACCAAATTTATACCTCCATGCACATCACTAGTGAGTGTCCCCTTGAGATTATCTTCATCTCTCTAGGCAGTAAACTGGCATCAGACGCTATGGATCTGAAACACGGACATTGAGTAAACAAGACACTAGGACGCTGGAGGCATTTCAGATGCGTTGCCAGCACCAACTACTGGGTATAAGGTGGTTTGACAGATCGGTAGTAGGGACGTTTCATTGAGAAGGGAGACAGTTTGGAGATGCTTGTGTAATCTCCACACCTGATTCTAATATTGAGCAGGAAGGAAATCAAACAAAAGAGGGTACAACAATGGAGACTGGAACAACAGAGGGTAGGAGAAAGTGCCCATACTAATGATAGAAATGGTCAGGCTGGCAATACTGTAATAAAATGACTAATCCAGCAAGGAATATGATCAAAGCCAAACAGAAACAACTAAGATGTCCATACATCAATGCAAGGAGCCAGGGTAATATAATGGAGGAACTGGAACTACGGGTACCAGAAGTGAAACCAGATCCTATCGGGCTAAGGGAATCAGTGGAATATAGTCATGTCTAGAATACAGGTACTGAGGAATATGTCCTGTTCTGGAAAGATAGAAATAAAGGTGAAGGTAGTGGAATATCATTGTATATTAATGGTGAGGCAGACTGTAAAGAAGTGAGAAGTGATGGAATCTGTTTAGGTCAAAATAGTTTCGAGGCAGAATGGTAACAGAGTCTACACTGGGATAATGCTGGAGATCTGCTACACACCCCCAGCATCCAATATGACTCTGGATAGAGACCTCTAGTATTGTTAATGAAATAAATACGGCTGAGAATTGTGATTATGGTAACTTTAATTTTCCCCGATATAGATCGGAGGACGAATGCTGTTACTGCTAATGATGGTAGGACCCAGATATTCCTGGATGTGATACCAACAGATTTCTTCACCAAATAGTCACTGAACCACCAAGAGGCAATGCCCTTTTAGATTTAGTGATGGGAAATAGCAAGGATCTCATTAAAGAACTGGTTGCAGAGGACAACCTTGGTTTGAGTGATCATAAGTTAATTCAGTTTAAACTAAATGGAAGAACAAACAAAAATAAGTCTGTAAATAGGGCCCTTGATTTTAAAAGGGCAAACTTTAAAAAATCAAAAGGAATTAGTTATAGGAGTGGACTGGATTGAAGAATTCACTGATCTGAATGTGGAGGAGGCTTGGAATTATTTAATTTCTGAAACTTTGAATTAATCTGAAGCATGCCTCCCAAGCAAGAGAAACACATTTGCAGGGAAGGGTTGAAGACCAAACTGGATGAAAAAGGATCTCAAACAGCTTATTAAGAGAAAGCAGAATGCCTGCAAGGAGTGGAAGATGGGATGGATTGGTAAGGAAAGCTACATCCTGGAGGTCAGAAAGTGTAGGGATAAAGTGAGACCTGCCAAAAGCCAAGCAGAGTTGGAACTTGTAAGGGAAATTAAAACCAATACTAAAAGGTTCTTTAGCTATATAAATAAAAAGAAAACAAGGAAAGAAGAAGTGGGACAGCTAAATACTGAGGATGGGGTGGAGATTAAAGATAATCTTGGTATGGCCCAACACTTAAATGAATACTTTGCCTCTGTTCTTAATAAAGGTAATGAGGAGCTTGGGGGCACTGGCAGGGTGGCTAATGGGAATGAGGATATGGAGGTAGAAATTACCACATCCGAGGTGGAAGCCAAACTCAGACAGTTTAATGGGACCAAATCACAGGGCCCAAATGATCTCCATCCAAGAATATTAAAGGAACTGGCCCATGAAATTGCAAGCCCCATAGCAAGGATTTTTAATGAATCCCTAAACTCTGGGGTTGTACCCTGTGATTGTAGAATTGCTAATATAGTATCTGTATTTAAGAAAGGGGGAAAAAAGTGATCCGGGAAACTACAGGCCCTTTTGGTTTGACCTCAGTTGTATGCAAGGTTTTAGAAAAAAATTTAAAAGAGGGAGTAGTTAAGGACCTAGAGGTAAACAGTAGTTGAGATAAAATACAACATGGCTTTACAGAAGGTAGAGCATGCCAGACCGATCTGACCTCTTACTTGAGAAGGTAACTGATTTTTTTAGACAAAGCAAATGCAGTAGATCTAGTCTAACTAGATTTCAGTAAGGGATTAGATACAGTTCCACATGGAAAATTATTAGTTAAATTGGAGATGATGGGGATTAACATGAGAACTGAAAGGTGGGTAAGGAACGGGTTAAAGAGGAAACCACAATGGCTCCTGCTGAAAGGGGAACTGTCAGGCTGGAGGGAGGTTACTAATGGAGTTCCTCAGGAATCAGTCTTAGGACCAATCTGGTTTAACATTTTCATTACTGACCGTGGCACAAAAAGTGGGAGTGTGCTAGTAACATCTGTGGATGACACAAAAGTGGGAGGTATTGCCAATATGGAGGAGGACTGGGATGTCATACGAGTAGATTTGGATGACTTTGAAAAACTAGAGTAATAGAAATGGGATGAAATGTAATAGTGTAAAGTGCAAGGTCATGCACTTAGGGGCTAACAACAAGAATTTTTGCTATAAGCTGGAAATGGCAGAGGCGGAGAAAGATGTGGGTGTATTGGTTGACCACAGGATGACTGTGAGCCGCCAATGTGATGCAGCCATGAAAAAGGTTAACACAGTCCTAGGATGCATCAGGTGAGATAGTTTCAGTAGAGATAGGAAAGAGTTAGTACCATTATACAAGGCACTGGTGAGACCTCATCTGGAATACTGTGTGCAGTTCATGTCTAAGAAAGCTGAATTCAAACTGGAACAGGTGCAGAAAAAGGTTGTTAGCATGATCAAAGGAATGGGGAACCTGCTTTTCTTGTTTAGCTTAACAAAATGAAGGTTTAGGGGAATCATAGAATATTAGAGTTGGAAGGGACCTCAGGAGGCATCTAGTCCAACCCCCTGCTCAAAGCAGGACTATCCTCAGCTAAATAAGATATGATGGCTCTTATAAATACATCAGAGGAATTATCACCAGGGAGGGAGAGGAGTTATTTAAGCTAGGAGCCAATGTTGGCACAAGAACAAAAGGACATAAACTGGTAATCAATAAATTTAGGCTGGAATTTAGACAGAGGAGTGAAGTTCTGGACCAGCCCTCCAAGGGGAATAGTGGGGGCAAAAAACCTAACTAGTTTCAAGACTCAGGGCTTGTCTACTCTTGAATTGCTACAGCAACTCTGTCTCAATGCTTCAGTGTAGACACTACCTACACCAACAGAAGGGATTTTCCTATTGGCATAGCTAATCTACCTCCCTGAGAGGAAGTAGCTAGGTCAACGGAAGAATTCTTCCATCGAGCTAGCGCTGTCTACATAAGGCCATAGGTCTTAACACTCAGGAGTGTGGATTTTTCATGCCCCTGGGTCACATAGTTATTCCAACTTAATTTACTAGTGTAGACTAGGCCTGAGTTTGATAATTTTATGGAGGGGATGATATAATGGCATATGGCCTATCCGTGACCGCTATTAGCAAACACCTCCCATGGCCGGAGATGGGACAGTAGATGTGGAGGGCTCTGAGCTGCTACAGAACATTCTGTCCGAGGTGTCAGGCTGATGGGACTTGCGTGCATACTCAGGGTCTAATTGGTCACCATATTTGGGATTGGGGAAAGAATTTTCCCCCAGGTTAGATTGGCAGAGACCCCGGGGCATTTTCACTTTCCTCTGCAGTATGGGACATGGGTCACTTGCAGGTTTGAACTTGTGTGAATAGCAGCTCCTCTGTAACCTGAAGTCTTTAAATGCAGATACGAGGACTCCAGTCACTCAGCCAGAGGTTAAGGGCAAATTACAGGGATGGGTGGAGGAGGTTCTGTGGCCTGCGACATGCAGGAGATCAGACTAGATGATCATGATGGTCCCTTCTGGCCTTCAAGTCTATGAGAACTGGCTTTGGGAGGATTGAAGTCATCACTGGCCACCACTAGCTGGCCCTGTTTGGTCCTGTTCCCTCCTCGGAGACAGTCCCTGCATGTTGAGCTCTGAAGATGGGACATAAGGTCAGGAGGGGACCTGGCCTGGTCATGGACTGGCGGTGGCTCCGTGGTCGCCCGTACTTAACCTGGCCTCACCAGATCAGTAATGAGCTGGTGGAGCTCTTAGACACCTGGGATAAAGCTGTACAGTGTGGCCACGGATGCTTGGCCCTGCAGACCTCCACAGGTGAAGCGTAGTGGTGGTGGTGATGTTGATTAATGGCCAGCTTGTGGCAGCTGGAGTCCCATTACTGAGTGCAGGGAAAAGGAGGGGCACAGGGGGGCTTGGGCACCAGATATCCTAGAGGCCAGGCTGTCTTCTGCGCCTGCTGCAGCCAGCGCAGTGAGGCGTGCACGCTGCAATCTCTAAAACAGAGGTGTCAGGAGAACTCCATTGTCACCTGTGTGCTCTGCAAGCAAAATGCCTCTGTTGTTGGGTGGCGCCGATGCATGGATTCAGCCTCTCAACCGGAGTCCCTGGCTTCTCTTTTGTGGGGCAGGAGCACACCCCCCACTACCCCGGTAGCCCCATGGACTAGGAGTACAATGTGTCTCATACCCAGGAGCCTGGGTAGGTGGAAGACCATGTGGACTAACAGCGCATGGGTCCCGTGCTCAGGATGCTAGCTCAATCTGGAATATCTCTCTATCCCCATCTGAAAGCATCTTTTTATCTCCTTACGTACCCTTCTCTCCCTCTGTCGCCATGTCTAGCTATCCATCCTTTATCATCCTAGTATCTGAGCACCTGCCTGTCAGAGAGTGGGATGAGGGCAGTCATGCTGAGTGGTTAGCGCAGACATCGGTGGCCAGGAACAGGCGCCCAGGGTCAGAGGCTGATGCCAGAGCCAGTGGTCAGAGCACGGGTCAGGAATCAGCACCGAGGGAAAGCCGGATTTAGTGGAGTGCTGGAAGGCAAGAGCAGGGCTGGGAACAAGGCAGGAGGAATTGAGCAACTGCAGAACTGCTGCTCCTGCTGGACTTCCCACCAGTCAGGTGGGGTAGCCAACCAGGCAGCTGACTACAGGCCAGCTGCACTTGTTAGGTTGCCCACAGACTGGCCCGGCTGCGGGCCCTGATCCCTGACACTTCCTGCATTACTTAAGATGGCAGTGGTTCTTTTTCTCTTCCTCTCTTTTCTGGGCAGAAGCAAACGATGTGGGTTTTACTGGGGCTAAGAGTGAATGTATACTTCGAGGGACAAAGAACGCAGGCCATGCTTAAAGGATGACGGACTCTACCCTGTGGAACAGTGATTTGGGGGTGTTAGGGATAATCAGCTGCACGTGAGCTCCCAGTGCGACACTGAGGCTGAAAGGGCTAATGTGATCTTGGAAGGTACAAACGAGGACTCTTGAGTAGGCACAGAGAGGTTATTTTACCTTGGTATTAGGCACTGGTGTGACCACCGCTGGAATCCTATATCAGTTCTGGTTTCTACAACTCAAGAAGGACTGGCGCATAGTCAACCTGTGGAACTCTTTGCCAGAGGATGTGGAGAAGGCCAAGAATATAACAGGGTTAAAGAAAGAATGATATATGTTCATAGAGGATAGGTCCATCAATGGCTATTAGCCAGGATGGGCAGGGATGCAAAACCACGCTCTGAAGTGTCCGTAGCCTCTGTTTGCCAGAAACTGGGATAGATGATTTGATGATGACCGGTTCTGTTCATTCCCTCTGAAGCACCTGGCATTGGCCACTGTCGGAAGACAGGACACTGGGCTCGATGGACCATTGTCTGACCCACTATGGCCTCTCATGTTCTTCTTAAGGATAAATGTGATAGGGTTCAGAGAAAAGCCACGAGCATCATTAAAGGATTAGAAAAGCTGCCTCATAGTGATAGACTCAAGGAGGTGACTTAATTTCGTTTAACAAAGAGAAGTTAAGGAGTGACTTAATCACAGACAGTACCTACCTGAGGAACAAATATTTAATAATGGGCTCTGCAATCTAGCGGAGACAGGTAAAACACAATCCAAAGGCTGGAAGTTGAATCTAGGCAAATTCAGACTGGAAATAAGGATTGCATTTTTAACAGTGAGGACAACTGACCATTGGAACAATTGACCCATGGTCATGGTGGATTCTTTATCACTGATACCTTTTAAATCAAGATTGGACGGTGTTTCTAAAATATCTGCTCTAGAAATTATTCTGGGGGCCGGTCTCTGGCCTGTGTGATACAAGAGGTCAGACTAGATGATCACAGTGTTCCCTTCTGGCCTTGGAGGAGAGGAAATCTATGAATCTGGGAACGTTTCTCTTTAAAAGGAGCAATGTGCTATGGTCTCACTGATGGGGTGAGAGGTCTCTGCTTACTGGATAAGCCCTCCATGATGTCTGTGGCCATAAATTGACAGCTTCATAAAGCAATATGAGGCTGCTATCAGGCAGGCTGATATAAGCTCAAGTACAATGTGTCAAAACCCTGCTGACTGTGGGAGAACGCCTGGCCTGAGGAGGAGGTTGATGATTACAAAACAAGTACGTCTGGCTCGCCACTGCTGTGTGGTAATACTAGGAGCATGCCAAGGTCAAGATGAGAGTGAGCGCTGGGTACAGAGAAATCCTGCTGGAGTTCCCCATGGCAGAGAGCTCTTCGCAGAGCTGAGCTGTTAATTGCATGGCCTTGCCATTTATGAAGTAGGCAGAGTGACATTTGCTAGCTTACACTGCAGCCTTGCAAGGGAACAGTATTCCTGGGCAGCGAGAGAGGGTCTGGATCTTAAATTTAGCAACACATCCAGTCTCTGCTAAATCGATGCATTCCTTAAAAGAGCTGGGCCATTCATGCAGCATATTTTCGGTTTACCACATGGCTTCTTGAGGCGATAGCCAATGAGTAATCTTCCAAGGCTCCCACTTCAATCATTTTTAATATTGCACTTTGGTCACTTTGACTTAAACATTAGCCATCTCAACCCTATTAAATCTGCCAGTCAACCCTCTTGCTAAATAAATGTCAACAACAATACAAAGCACCTGGGATTCATTTCACTGTTGAATCATGCATGATCAGTGGCAGATTTTCAATCGGAAAAGCAGTGGCTTCCTTTGCGTCCCTCCCTATTCCCCCTGCCTGAATCACTGTTCCAGTTCTTCCTGACCTTTACTATGCTTCCCCTCTGAGGTTGTCAAAGTGCCACCAACCAACAAACAACTCTCAGACCCAAGGGGACGTAGCCTTACGCAGAATGAGTGTTGCTGCTAAAGAAGACGTGCAAACCATCCTTTCAGCACAATGCAGAAAAGAGGAACACAAAAAACCTGCTTCAAATTGAATCGTTCTGTTTCCAAGGATCTAGCTCCACAGGCACAGTGGGAAAGCTGGGAAGTTTTCCTTGATTTTTTTCCTTATGTTCATAGGAACTTGCTCCTGATTCACCCATATAGAAAGGGCTACAATATGCTGGTCTGGCCACTGCCTGTGACACTAGACTAAATTGGATCACTGATCTAATACAGTAGGGGGGCTTCTATGAAAATAATAGTACTTTGTACTTTGCTAGCACTTTCCAGCAAAGGTTCATAGATTATTACAGTCGTCTTATGACTTATCTGGCTTTAAGACTAAGCTTGATAAGTATATGGAG
>ML675627.1:3340698-3355106 GCA_007922155.1 Mesoclemmys tuberculata | reverse complement strand
ATGATCATATTGGTCCCTTCTGACCTATGAGTCTATGAGTCTAGTCTGACCTCATAACACACTGACCTGAGAACCCCATCCCATGAGCCTTCATTAAACCCTCTAATCTATGCTTGAACTAGAGTGTGTCTTCTAGAAAGACATCCCACCTTGATGAAAAGGTTTCCAGTGATGGAGAATCTACTGGGATCCCTTGGGAAGCTGTTTCAATAGTTAATTACTGTCACTTTTTAAAATGTGCACCTAATTTCCAGTTTGAATTTGTGTAGCCTCATTCTCCAGCCACTGAATTTCCTTTAGCTTTCAAACGTCTTTGGAAATAACATTGAATGCAGCCTCACAACCTCCCTCAGTGGGGTAGGAGGGTATTAACCCCCCATCATACAGAAAAACTGAGGCAAAGAGATCTTGAGTTATCCATGAGCAGACAGAGGACCCCAGATCTCCTAATTCCCAGGCTCTCAGTCGGGTTCTCTCCTCCCCTCCCTTCTGTCACATCACACGGTAGTAAAGCCATCATAAAAAGGCAGCACTTGAGCCATTAATGTAGACTGCTGAGGACAATCCAATATGACTTTGTTTTGTCTAGCGTCTTTCCTGAAAATTGCCTCCGATGCTGAGTTAAACAGCGCAACTGCAGAGCTAAATAATTTCAGAATGGAAAAGAAATTCAGAGGCCGAGTCCAAGGGGAAGAGAAAAAACAGTGCTGTCCCACCAGCAGAGGAACCAGAGGCTAGCCCAGACGGCAGAAGCAGCAGAGGGGACGGCTCTCACACCACAGCAGTGAGGCCATGCAAATGGAGAAGGAGAAGTGGGTGCTAAGCGAGTGAAGATAGCAGAGACGAGAGGAGATTATAAGGGAATACAGCCCAGATACTGAGCAGATGGCTCTAGGGATTCGTAGTGGGCTACGGAAACCTTCACCTCTTGGCTCGTGTCCTGACGCCTCTCCCACAACACACACCCTGCCGGCTGAGAACACCCAAAGTTCACTGTTGTTTGAAAGAACCTTTTTCAGACGAATTGGTCATCATCCACCATCATGGAGTTTGTTACTAATCGACCACATTCTTCTCTCAGCCCTAGCGCTGGCCCTTCGAGGGCTGCAGAGGGGCAGGCTCTCAGGGCAGTGCATGGGGAAGGCAAGGAAGCTGCTACCAAAGGATCGAACTGCAGTCTTCACTGTTATTCCCCGGAAACGTATCACCAGCGTTGATTTATTATTAGCAACATCTAGAGGCCACAACACAAAGAGACAGACGGTCCCACAGAGCAGATAAGCAAGGAAGTACCGTTATCCCAATTTTACAGAGGCTAACCTGAGGACCTGAGAGATTAAATGACCTGTGCTAAAGTCACACCAGGAGTTTATAGCAGAGCCAGGAACTGAACCCAGGTTTTCTCAAGGCCAAGCAAGTTCCTTAACTGCAAGACGATCCTTCCACATGGCAAATCAGCCTTAAAAACATGCACCGACCCTCGCAGACATGTTCTGTTCAGCTGGGGCTTGGAACGAACGTGTTTGGGTCGGCTTCTTTCCTCCCAACCATTTCCTGCCTTCCACATCCCCACAACATGTTGTGACTCTGGTGTGGGTCATTGCAGGCTCTGCTGGACTAAAGTCTTCTCCCCTTCTCCACCCATACTGACAAGGTTCAGGCCACAAACTATTCCCCCAACTGACCCTCTCCCATTGCCTCCAGTGTCCTCACCCAGGTGCCCCGTTACCTACCAGTGCTTGCTGCGGTTACGCATGTTCTCTTGCATTGACTACTGTGAGCAAGCACTGTGAGAAGCCTCAAACAATATCCATTGTTGAGTAGCCAGGAAACACAAAAATAAGGAGATTGTGCCCTCATATGGTCAAACGAGTGCAGTTCCTTTCTGAAGAGATGGAGGCTTTTAGGTCAAGAGTGTTGTTCATGCTAGGGCTTTGGTAGTCCTTGGGAGCAGCCCTCAGCTCTCCCTAAATTCATTTTCCTTCTTCAGCCCAGAATTTTGTTGGTTTTAAACACTTCAAGAGGCAAGACCAAAAAAAAAAAATCCCACCAAAAAATCAAACAAGCACAAAGCTAAAGTGATACAGTAACTGCAAGCAGGAGAGCTCGGATCTGGCCTGCAGCTTCATTGTGCTTTCCAACCCTTGCCACTGGAGCCTTGGTACTCTGGATGGTGGCTTAGTACCATGGTTGATGACCTTCTTCCTCAGTCAACTCCTGCATGGTTTTATAGAATAATGGTGAAACGTGATAAAACAGAGAGGCCTAGCAAGTTGCAGTTGTTGAAAAAAGGTCCTGTGGGGCTTTTTATAGGATTAGTGGGTTTAACTCCTCATGTGTGGTCAAATTTAGTATTCTTCTTCACTTCCTGTCCTAAACTTGTGCATGGTCTTTCTGCAGGGCTTTTAAACAGATGTTGTCTTAATCCCCAGAATTGGCTACCTTTCACTGTTAGGCAAAGTGATTCCTGTATATGTCTGGAAAGGGGATGTGTGGGAGACGAGAAACATGCTAGGTGAATAGCAATGTATTATGGATTGAGGGATCTGGCACAGACTTGGCAACTGGCAGAATCATTTTGCTCTGTTGAGCAGCAGGAGGGAATTCACGGTCCAATGGCAATCACTCTGGAATGGGGAGGTGAATCTCTGCACCCGGCCACCCCACTCCCAGGGTGAAAACCTCACCATTTTTATACCAGTTTGAGGCCTTATGTGTCCCAGGGTCAGCCCTGAAGCCTCAATGCCTTCTACTCGGGTCTGTTGCAGAGTGTTGTTTGGAACCGAATCAGGTGATGAGCAGAGCTGGGGAAAAACATCACCAAAAATGTTCCCCTGAGTTTCTGGGGGTTAATCATAGAAGATGAGGGTTGGAAGGGACCTCAGGAGTTATCTAGTCCAACCCCCTGCTCAAAGCAGGACTAACCTCAGCTAAATCATCCCAGCCAGGGCTTTGTCAAGCCTCAGCTTAAAAACCTCTAAAGATGGAGATGCCACCACCTCCCTAGGTAACCCATTCCAGTGCTTCACCATCCTAGTGAAAAACTTTTTCCTAATGTCCAACCTAGTCCTCCCCCACTGCAACTTGAGACCGTTGCTCCTTGTTCTGTCATCTGCCACCACTGAGAACAGCCTAGCTCCACCCTCCCTGGTTGAAATGTAAAACAGCCCTGTGGGGCTGAGAATCCTTCAGGCCCAGTCCAGTAGGGCTTGCGGTGGAGCTACCATCTTGACTTCTTTCCCAGTGCACGCAGTGCCCAGAGCTGCCTAAATTTCAGTGTGTGGGCAAAGTGTTCCCTGTATATAATCACATGCTATAGAGGTGAGGGTTCTGGGGCTGGCAGTCACCTAATAAACTGGTATTCAGACTGGTTTGTGGAGCACTGGCCAGAGGCTAGTCACATGGTGTTGACTCCTCCTCCTGGTTTCTATCTGCTAACTGACATTTACATGACACTAAAAGTACACCGAATACTTTCCCAATGCTATTTTGCCATGGAAGCAATTGCGGGAGCGGCCAGAGCCACAGGGATGCGATGAGATGATGAATTGGCGGATGGGTCCATGTAGTCATGAGCGGGAGGGACAGGGGATGGGGAATGGGGAGGGAAGGAGGAGCCGTGTAACGGTGAACAGGAGGGGAGGTGGGGATGGAAGATGTGGGGACTGAAGGGGAGGTGGCACCAGTCCATGTGGGGATGGGTGGCGAGGCAGGGAACAGACAATATGGGGATAAAGTTGCAACTGGTCAATGTGGGGGAAACAGGAGATGGGCCAAATGGGAGGTGTCCACAACAATCTTTCTATTAAGAGGGGATCCTCACCCTGGAAATGTTTGCCAGCCCCCAAAGGATCAATCGATCCATCTGTTGAAGGAATTTACCAGTTTAAACCATCTCAACAGTGGTTCATGGAATATTTTCACGGATGTCAATGAAGCTAATCTGATTGACAACACTAGAGGAGATGTTCCACAGCATAGAAGCCTAGCCAGGCCCCATGATGTTTCTGTAGATTTCCTCTGTCATCTGACTGATATTCTGGGGATCGAGGAATCTTCTTTGTGGCTGAAAGAGTGGTGAGGGAGAAACTGATTTGGATAGGCAAAAATCTACAGATGATCTTAACCGAAAACATGCCAGGCTGCACATGACGAATGTCTTTAATAAAGGCAAAATAAGCTAAAGTTTCTAAAAAGTTTTCTTGGCAGAGCTGGAGCTGCCATTGAGGCTGGAAGAGAGGGGTTTTGTGAATGGGAATTGTACTGTGTTCCTCATCCCTTTTGGCACAAACCTTTTGGAGGCAGAGAGGGGAGAGAGAGAGAAAAACCTTCAGGAATTATCTACAGATGAATAATATTAACAAAAGCACCATAAAAGCTGTGGCAATAAAGCTTTCAGATTCCTCTCTAATGCCATTAAATCGTTGAAAGATCAACAGGGTGGCAAATGATCAAAATAGGCCTAAGCTGTATGGAATCTGTCAGGGTGAACTCAAATTGCTTTGCCACTAAGCCGTGGATATGTGGAAATACGGTAGCTCACAAATTGAAAACACTGAATGGTGTGTGCGTCTCTCAGCAAGTGCCTGTGCGTGTTTTGTGTGGGTGTTTGTTGTGGGTATGATTTGTATGAGTTTGTGTGTGTGTGTGTGTGTGTATTATGTAGGTATTTTGTGGGGATTTGTGTGGGTGTGTTTTGTCCTTGTATATTTTTTGTGGGATTGTGTACGTGAGCTTGAGCAGCATGTGACTACAGTCTATACCAGGGTTCAAAAAAGAACTAGATAAGTTCATGAAGGATAGGTCCATTAATGACTGTCAGCCAGGATAGGCAAAGGTTGCTGTTTGCCAGAAGCCTGGAATGGCCGATGGGATGGATCACTTGATGAGGACCTGTTCTATTCATTCCCTCTGTAGCACCTGGCATTGGCCACTGTTGGAAGCCAGGACTGGGCTAGATGGACCATAGGGCTGACCAGTATGGCTGTTCTATGTTCCAATGTGTGTTTTCAAGGGTGTATGGGTATGTCGGAGAGCTCCCGCCCAAGAGCCTCTGGCTGGTTTCTTTCCTTTGGGATGGATCAGCACACTGCGAGCAGCCCTGGAGGCTGAATTACATCAGTGGGAATGGCACGGAGAGCGGCCCCACCTACCCCATTCGCATTGCTCTGGGAATTTCAAAGGAGGCTAAGGATGTTGGACACCCAACTCCCATCAAAATGCAGCTCAGTAGACATCTTTGAACATCTCTGCAAAGCCCCAGCCACATTTATTTGTAGGCACTCTATAAGCAAAGCATCTAGACTATTAGGTTGGAAGGGATGGGAATGGGCAAAAATCCTTCTTCTTCCTGCTAGTGGGGTCACCTGCGATAGGTCAATTGTCAGAGAAGTTCAGGAGAAGCTGGCCGGGAGGGGAGATTGCTCAAAACTTTACCACAGAGCCTAATACATTTTTGGGAATCATCTCAGTATTGATGGGAACTGACACTTCATTGCCAAGGGCTTAATCCAAAGCAGATGCAGATCAATGGGACCAATGTACTGGTTCCATATTAATTCTGAGTAGAAAGAATAAAGCTGGGCAAACCTAACTGGTCAGAACCGATTCCAAATCTGTTAAAATGCAGTCATGCTGTTGTTACCTCATCCTCCCTTCCCATTTGTGGGTTTGCTTCAAGTGTCTGTTGCATTACGTCATAAACCTCAATTGTATGTAACTCCTTTAAAGCAGAGACTGTCTTTTTGCTCCATATTTCTTCATTGTCCAGCAGAACAGGGGGAGAGGAGGCATCATGAATTGGGATCTTTAGGCACTACTCTCAGCGCAAACAATAAATAATATTAAAGCTGGGATTTCCCATCCACATGAGGAGAGGCTAGTGCTGATCCAGAACGATGCAACTGGTGCTTTAACTAAATCCTGAACACAAAGGGAAGGGTATGTAGTGTTTGCTCAATTTTAAACCTAGGTATGAATAATAATTTTGAAAGCTTGTGGGACTTGACCTCAGCTGTTACTAGGTTCAGGTTCTCTGGGGAAGTTCTGTTGCCTGTGTTACACAAGAGATCAAATTAGATGGTCACCGTGGTCCCGTCTAGCCATAGAATCTATGACTCCAGGAGTGGCTGTAAAAAAACAAAGAACACGGAGAAGGAGAGGGAGAAATTCTAAACTCAATGAAGGGGTGTGGTGGGTTCTTTCAACGGAGACTGGGTGACTTTCTAAAAGATACACACTAATGCTGCCACCAATTATTGGGCTCAATAGTGTCACTTATTTATTAGGGAGCAGTAATTCTTTCCACTTCAGGAATTGGATGAAATTCTTTAGCCTGTGTTATTCCTAGATTCCAAGGCCGGAAGAGCCCACTGTCACCATCTAGTCTGACCTTCGGTATAATGCAGGCCAGAGATCTTTTCCAAATCATTCCTAGAGCCGATATCTTAGAAAAACATCTGATCTTCATTTAAAAATTGTCACTGATGGAGAGTCCACCACAACCCTTGTTACAGTCTTCCAATAGTTAATTACTCTCACTGTTAAATATGTATGCCTTATTTCCACTCTGAATTTGTCTAGCTTCAACTTCCAGCCATTAGATTTGCATTACTCTTAGTCTGCTACATTGACAAGCCCATTATCAGGTATTCTCCATGTAGATACTGAGACTGTGATCAAGTCACCCTTTAACCTTCCGTTTGTTGAGCTAAATAGATTGAACTCCTTGAATCTATCATTTAATCATTCTCATGGCTCTTCTCTGAACCTTCTCCAAATTTGTCAGCATCCTTGAATTGTGGGCACCAGAACTGGACACAGTATTCCAGCAGTGGTCGCCAAGTACAGAAGCAAAATATCTTCTCCACTCCTACTCGAGATTCACCTGTTTATGCATCCAAGAATAGCATCAGCCCTTTTGGCCACAGCGTCATACTAGGAGCTCATGTTCTGCTAATTATCCACCATGACCCCCAAATCTTATTCAGAGTCCCTGCTTTGCAGGATAGAGCCCCCTTCCTGTAAATATGGCCTACATTCTTTGTTCCTAGATGTATATATTTACATTTAGCCATACTGAGATGTATATTGTTTGCTTGAACTCACCTTATCAAGGGATCCAGATTGCTCTTTATCAATGCCCTGTCCTCTTCATTATTTACCAAGCCTCGAATTTTTGTGTCTTCTGCAAACCTTTATCAGAGATTTTATGTTTTCCCTTCAGGACATAAAAGTCCACACACTTGATTATTATAGTGATTGCTTCAGGAAAAAAAAAATCGACTGGGAAATCCTTAACCAACATCATAACCATCACGGTATCTCCACTGCCGAGAGTACCGCTATACAGTCCCTGAAATCAGAACATCAAATAGAGATCAAATCGGCAGATCCAGGGGTGCCATTGTAGCCCTCAACCATGGTGACTACATCAGTGAGGTCAACTGTGTAACTCTTGACGCCAACTACTAGAAAGACCCCGCATCACAATTCATGTAGGAATTTGAAGGTATCATCATATCTGGCCACAGCACTCCTCTTGAGGGAATATCACAACTCGCAGAAACCATCAAACCACTGGCCACATAAAGGGTAAGTTTCTTCCAGGGCACAACCAGCTTCCTGCAGAAATTCAGCAACATCAGCAACCTCCCTGTAGCCGTGCGCCACCAAGGGCTTCTCTGCCCCTGCCTCCTCCTGGCTCACAAACCACTCAGAGACCCTCCCGTTCAGCAATCATCAGGGCAGTTTGTTTACAGCGTGCAGTCCCACCACCTTCTTACTGTACACAGCTTGGGCTACCAGCCTCAGGGACTTCTCAGCTTTGGTCACCAGGCAGCAGGAGCCTCTGCTCACCTCCCCTCTCTGGCTCCCCCCTTACTTCCTTCACCTCACCTGGAGATACCCTCTGGTTAATAAGGCCTGGTCTACAATTACCTGGTGATCTGGCGGCAGTCGACGGGAGCTACGCAAGCTACTCTGAGTAGATTGCGTAACTTCCGCCGACTGCTGTGCTTTCCTTCGGTGTGGCTTCCTCGCTGCACTGCGCCACTTGAGGGGGTGGTTTTACCGCTTCAACTTCTGGCGACTTCTGGATCCATGGAGCGGGTTTTCATTGAGCGCTCAATCGACCAGATCGGTTGATCTGATGGTGGCGATTTTGCCGCCGTCAATGTAGACGTACCCATCGGCTGACAGCTGCTTCCCATTCACAAATCGGGTACTGGTGTCTCTAGCGGGATCCAATTTACCTTGCTTAATTGGGGCTGGTGTGACAGAGGGCTGGTTATGCCCCTGCCCAGCACCCTTTCACGTTCCCCCAGAACACCATCCTTGCCATCATGGATGTCACTTCCCTAGACACCAACATCCTTCACCATGATGGCATTGTTACCTGCCTCAAATATCTACAAAACAATACACAACACTACAAAATCTACCCCAAACACACGGCCAAACTCACCCATTTCGTCCTTACCCATAACAACTGTACATTAAAAAACAAACACTTTGTGCAAACCATCGGAGCAGCCACGGGTACTAAGATGGTTCCCCAATTTGCCAACCTCTTCATGGGTCACCTAGAGGAAGAAATTCTGGAAAAAGGCGAAACAAAATCAATGATATACCTGCAACACAACAATGATGTTTTCATCCTCTGAACAGATGACCTAAACTCCCTCATAGATTTCCACCACAACTTACACCTGTGCCACTATAAGAGCGCTTGTGTATCGTGTTATGTCGGCGGAAGAGTGAAAGAATAAACTCACCTAAATGAGCAGCAGTAGCTCTGCCAGCGGGAGAGTGTCTCCTACTGACAGCGCTGTGCACACTAGTGCTTATCTTGGCAAAACTTACGTTGCTCAGGCAGGTGTTGTTTTCACTCCCCTGAGTGACAAAAGTTTTGTCTGCATAAGTGCTAGAGTAGACAAGGCCTAAGCTTGAAAGCTTGTCTCTTGCACCGACAGAAGTTGGTCCAATAAAAGATAGTTCCTCATCCACCTTGTCTCTTAAATTGTGTAAGGCCGAGAAGCGATCCCTGTGGATGGTCAAATGGGATGGTTATAGTGGTCCCTTCTGAACTTAAAATTTAAAGGCTAGCTCTTTAGCTTGGGTAAATCAGCATAGCTTCTTTGACTTACATGTGCTATGCCAACCTAAAACCAGCTGAAAATCTAGCCCTATGAGGCCATACTGCAGAAAAGAAATATGTAGCCCATATATTGCTTGCCACTTGGACCCGCGGAGTTGGCCGAGGACTCTTCCATCCCGAGTTCCTTTTAGCTGGGAGACTTTTGTGTTTGTCTATTTGACTCACCCTCTGGGAACAAAAGTGCTCAGGTTTGAATTACAGGAACAAAGGGTTTGTGACCTTGATCAGGCGTTGGGGAAGCCCACAAGATAAAATTCGAGGAGTTTGCAAAACTTCAGACACTGTGAGGTTCACCCAGTCCTAATGAAGAGTCATATTCTCCATACTACACACACAGACCTCAGTGAAATTCCTGGAACTGGAGCATGTCTCCAGAGTACGACAGCCTCGGTGTCAGATGAATGTCTGGCTGGGCTCCCAGTATTTCCTTCTCTGTGGACGTGGAGAGCATAGCACCTTCCGGTTCAACTTTGGGGTCTAGTCCTGATTTTATTTCTCTCTTTCTTTTTTTTTTTAAATCCTTCTCTCATTTGCAGGGTGAAACCACAGCAAGCCTGAGCCAAACTGATGTGGAATAAACGAGGCTTCAGTTACCAAAAGGGTAGTAATGTCCTAGACGTGCAACGGGTTGTCTCCAGAAGGGATTGGGCACAAGATATGGTCACAAGCTGGTTGTGTAGTGACCAGATGGCTTTGCAGTGACGTATATACAATTAGTAGGTGCTCTAAGTACACTGGACAAGTGTCCACCTAACAAAAGCAACCCTCCAAAAGTTGTTAAAGACCTGGAGTCAATGGGAGTGTTTCCACTAACTTCCATGGGCTTTGCATGAGGCTGTAATAGCATGAACCCCACCCAGGTGTTCATTAGGATATCGGTGCACTTCCTGGGTTGCTGAAGGCACTAGTCCTTTGCTCTTGCCATGCTCACAGCTCACCCAGGGCATGCATCAATAGCTTACTGTTGCAAACCCACCTGTGGCGTGTTGCTATAGCAGCTCCATTGTTGGCAGTTGTAGCAAAGAAGCCAAGACGCAAATAGGGGTATATAAACCTCAGAGTAGGATAGAGGCAGCTAAGGAGCAGTTCTGGGGCCAGCTGGTCCCACTGCACCTGCAAAGCCTGTTCTAGTTGGAGGAGGAGTGTAAAAGAGAGCCAGAAGGTCAGAGGAGGCAGTAGCTGTGATAGAAGGGCAGACCTAGCCCAAGAGCTCCGGACTTAGGGAACCACGGAGTATTCCTTGCTGCAGGGAAGGGAGCCTGCGAGCAGCTGCTGTCCCAGAGAAGAGACAAGCTTTTTCTTAATGCTTAAGGACCCATTTCCTCTCTTGGGCTGGATTGTTTGTGAGACACTGGCCTTGGACTGGGAAAGTCACTGGTAGGAAGTAGCTCAGGGAGGCAGCCTTGAATCTGAGTGCTTGATACCCCTGCCATTCTTCGGGCCTTGGGTTGGAGCCCTGTGGAGAGGGAGGGCCTGGACTCCCCTGCCCGCTAGTCATGAGGGTGGCGTAAATCCCACTTCTTCTCAAAGTAATGGGGACAAGGACACTGTAAACCCTGAGGCAGAGGTGTGAGGCCTTTGAGGGCCCGGAATTGGCCTGGAAACTCTTTTTTTAGTGGGGAGGGCTTTGGACTTATACCCTTTGGACTCTGTTGCTCCGTAAAGGGGTGGACTCCAATGATTACCTGGCCAGAGGGCCGAGTTACTATCTACCAGAAGAAAAACTGCCATTGCACCGGCCGCAGTGGCCAGGGATGCGTGTTACCCAGGAACCTAACCACTAGGCAGCACCACTGCTAAGCCCAGCCCATCACAGGACTGAGATCCCCACTCTGTCCTGGTCCGTGTGGAGGAGCTTGCCTTCTAGCTCTCCAAGGTCCCCATAGCCCAGCAGAGTGACAGAAGACTGCTGTATCCACGCACCTTCCACCATAGGTAACCATTTCAGCTTTGGAAAAGAAAAACGTGCAAGAGAATGGAGGTATCTCAATCCAGATGCAACGGAGAATAGGCCTGGGTGGTATCGCTGTGGTTTGTCCACCCAGAGTATGATTTAGCGTGACAGGTAGCCCCCTAATGACCTGCACTCCCACGGCTATCCAAAAACCACATGTTAGGATGGAAGCAACTTATGGGCCGGTGCTCATTTAACTGAAAAAAACTTCCCCAGCTTGAGCCCTGGACACGAAACAGAGTTCAATTGGGACTCACGCTGGGGAGCTGTCTCATCAGATCTCCGATGAGAAAGACCTGACCTTGAAACCTGTTCCTGTTGTGTGGGCACCGCTGTGGCATGCAGAGATGTAAAGTACCCTCCAACCGTCTCCACACCTGTCACAGAGGCCGGTGGTACACGGCGCCTTGGAGTGGGGCTGCTGGCACAGTCAGAAATAGAGACACACATTGTGAAGCCATGCATGAGTAACAGAATGGGGACCCCCTGAAGAGCCGCTTGCTCCTCGGTGGCCCAATTTGACATCAGTTCGGAAGGAGGAAATGATAGATTATTAACCATGAAGCTGTATGAACTGAAAGGGAACGTGGTTCATGTCTGGCTTAGCAGCCTCTGGATCTCATCGTTCGTTCTTTCTTCTCATGTCACTGTTTAAGTTAATTCTGTGGTGGTTAAAGGTGCAGCTCTGCTGGCCCGGCATGCTGGCTGTGCTATAGAGACGCCCAAACCTATGCGGGATTATTAAACTATTGTCTAGGAATTATTGTAGGGCAGTTCTCCAGTTTGTGGGATACAGGAGGTCAGATTAGATGATCTCAGTGGTCCCTTCAGGTCTTGAAATTTATGAATCCCACGTCGACATCCACAGAACAAGCATAGCCAGGGCAGCAGCTGTGTGCGATTCCCAGCCTGTCTAACCCAGACCTGGAGGCATCCCCTCTAGAGGTAAAGGCAAGTTCCCCAGGCCCCGTTCCATCCTTAACTCCTTTGCCAACAAGGGAGCCATTTAAGGTGGCGCCCTTTGTGATGTGGAGACATGTCCACTGGGAAAAGGAGTGAGATCAATTTATTTCCACATAGGCCTCCAAACAGCCATCGGCACTAGGCTTCTAGCCAATCACATTAGCTGTTGCTAGCCTTGAAAGGTTGAACCTATTCCCATGGTTTTAATGAGCACCAGCTATCTTGTGCCCCTGTGCATCCTACCCCAACATTCTGGGTCAGAGTCCAAACAGCAGAGTGACTCTGGTTTGGACACCATGTAAATCAGATCAGACTCTCACCCTTTCCAAATGTACAGGGAAACAATTCCTCAAAGTCAGAACGGGATGAGGAGGGAACAAGCGCTAATTCTTCAGTAATGGGAGTGTTCTCTACAGCTAGGGCTGTCATGCTGCAGGGTCAGAATAGCCAAGCAAGCAACTGAAGCTACGCTAGGCCTGTAGGACACTGGTCAAGGAACTCAAATGGTACTGGGCCTCCAACTGTCTCCACTGACATTGCTCAGCCAAGTCCTACAGAGTTAACTCTTAGGATTTGCCTTCAGTGCTAAAAAAGGGTGTTTTCACAGGTAGAGAACTACTGTGCATTAGATATCTCACCATGAAATCCTAATGGTGACACAGCTCGCCAATTTTTAACCATGCTATAGCTGGGCAAACTCAACTGTGCGTTCAGGGGAATAGTGCTGACCTGACCTAACTATGTTGTGCTAAAAATGACCAGTGCCTTGTGTCCACTAGGTTTTTACTGAGAGAGAGAAACTAAATCTTCCCACATAAATTACTCCTTTTGAGCCGTGACCATTTTTGTGGCTTTTTGCCCTGGATTTCAGTGACAGCTGCTTGGAGCATAACACCTCTGAAAGACAGGCTTATTTAGGCTACGTCTACACTATGAGTGAGGGGTGTGATTCCCTTGTTCATGTGCACATACTTGTGCTAGCTCTCACTGGGTCCCTCCCACAGCTGAGCCGTGCTGAGCACAAACCTGCCTGAAACCAATGAGGGCTAGCTCAAATACCCATAGACGAGCAAGGGTCTCACACCCCTAGCTCAGTGAATTGTGAAGTGAAGTGCCTAAACATGGGTTTAGAAGCCAAACTTTAGGCAACCGTGTTTGGAAGTGGTGGCGTTATAATTTTAACGGACACCTCTGCTGTCAAATGGGGTCTATAAAAGTTCATAATCTTAACAGAGCATAAATGCTCTTAAATGCATTTAATCTTAACAGAGGTCTTACATCTAGACAGAGGCCTCAAGGTCTATAACCTCCACAGAGGCCCAGATCTAGAGTAACAGAGGCCCTGAATGAAAATAGAGGCTTAAATGCTGTAATGAGTTATCAGAGACACTAAATTTTAATCACAGGCCTAAGCCCCGCGCTGGCATTCAATCTTACTGAAAACTCTTTCCCAAAGTGTGGAACAATGTGTGTCCATGGTAACCTGTGGTCGAAGCAGGACATCCAAGATGTTACAATCATGTGCCTTGCGGTCTGGACAGGTGCCTTACAACATGTTTCTGGAACATCACCTACTGACACATTCTTTCCAGTAATCTTGTGGCTTTTCTGGCATATGGTTATTTTTAGGACACCCACTTATGTCAAGCATCCTTAAGCCTGAGGCCTAGTGTGGCTAAGCCAAAATCTACAGCCTTACTTTACCTATATACCTAATATATACCCATCATTCCTAAATACTTCTCAGTCTTACGTTTCTATATTCCTACTATTTAACATGCGTGATTATATATGAACTAGCATATGAATTAACCATAACACTAAATGACACAATAATAAATGGATGATAGAATGAACTAACTGGCTACAAGATTATGTTTTCCAATGTGCCTTACTTCACATTTACCGACACTGAATTTCATCTGCCACATGGTTGCCCAGTCACCCAGGTTTGTGAGGTCCCTTTGTAACTCCTCGCAGTCTGCTTTGGACTTAACTGTCTTGAGTAGTTTTGTATCATCTGCAAACTTTTCCACCTCACTGTTTACCCCTTTTTCCAGATCATTTATGAATATGCTGAACAGCACTGGACCCAGTACAGACCCCTGGGGAACACCATTTACCTCTCTCCATTCTGAAAACTGACCATTTATTCCTATCCTTTGTTTCCTGACTTGTAACCAGTTCCTGACCCAGGAGGGGACCTTCCCTCTTGTCCCACGACCTCTTACTTTGCTTAAAGCCTTTGATGAGGCACATTGTCCAAGGCTTTATGAAAATCCAAGTACATTTAGGGATTAATAATAAGAATTTTACATATACGTTGGGGATGCA
>ML675627.1:3158735-3334723 GCA_007922155.1 Mesoclemmys tuberculata | reverse complement strand
GGAGAGCAGAAAGAGAGAGAGAGGGGAGACAGAGGCTGCAATGAAAGAGGGAGGGGAAGCCTCATTGACTGATGGAGAGCAGGACAGGACTGAAGTGAATGAAGAACAGAGCTGTCTTGGACTATAATTAAGGTAAAGAGACAGTTCATTTGGGCTAAGCCAGATCTTTTGACTGAATGGAGACAGTTCTTATCTGCCCTTTACAGCTTTGTTTCTCTATTCTTCCCTTTGGTATCTAATTACCTATTTAACACACACATGCAAACACAGATCCAGCAGAACACAGAGAGGTGAGTCTGATTTGGGCAACAGCTGTTTGGCCATTCGGCTTTGTACTGGGGCTGCTCTCAGGATTCAATGTCTTTCTGAGCATCTGCAAAAAGCACACACTCCCCCATGCTCCCCAGCTGATGGGCTAAATCTGGAAATGGGGAGGAGGAGGAATCCTATTTCAGAATTTCCTCCAAGTTTCCTCGCTGGGTTGTGTGTGGGTCTGCTTCTGTGCACACAGGGAACTGTGAGTTTTTATGTCTGTAGATGTGTTTGCACGTCTGTGTTCAGAAACTTCAGTGATGGGTGGCAATATAGAATTCTAGCTCTTGTCTTAATTCTGTTCCTGGCTCTGCTACGGACCTGCTGTGTGATCATGGGCAAATCATGTCCCCCCCCGCCTCAGTTTACAAAGGGGAAGAATGATATTTGCCTTCCTTGTATGTTTCTTTGAGATCTACAGATGAAAAGTGCTATATAAGAGCTAGGTGTTCTTCTTTGGTTGTGGTTGTTCTTTTTGTCCATCGAGCAATCCCTTGACTATAACGAGAATGCACATCTCCATAGCATCTAAGAGCTAACTTCTAGGTCAGAATTTTCAGAATGACTTCTCCTATAACACTTGAACCACCGTTGAAGGCACGATCAATGAGGGTACAAATGATAGACTTTGCGGATGTCTGCCTGCTGGCATTTGGTTGTAAACTCTTCAAGGCAAGGATTGCGTGTGGGCGTGTCTCTCTCTCTCTCTGTACAGCACCTGGCACAGTGGGCCTTGATCTTGACTGAAGAATACAGGGGCATATTTATAATGTAAATAATAAACAAATAAACGTAAATAAAAATAAACGTAACGAAATAAACACAAAAGATTTCATCCAAAATGTTTTGTTTTCAATATTTGGTGGAAAAATTGAAATTTTATTCAGAAAAACATTTAGTGAAAATGACCAAAAAAAGGCACTTTTGTTGAAATTGTCTATGGAAACCACAGCTCTTTCTCTGCTAGGTTTCGACCAGCTCTAGTGATCAGTTCACAAGTTTTAAAAATGTTTTTAAAACTGTCAGCACAACTCTACTTGGGAATTGAGTCAAGTCGGGCTTCTTCCTTCACACATACCATCACCTGTAATTCTGCCTTCATTGACACCTTGGCCATCCCATTGTCTAGGAATTCTGTCCTCTGACGCTTGAACAGCCTCCTTGCCTTCACCTTCCTGCAATTCAGCACACAATTCTCTGGATGATGCATGAGAAGAAGCAACATCTAGCTGTTTCTTTCTTATTTATGGTACATCTGCACTGCGAGATGGGGCTGTAATTTCCATCTTGGGTAGACATACGCACACTAGCTTTGATTGAGCTGGTGTGCTAAAAATAGATGTGTAACCACAGTAGGACAGGCTAGCTTCCCCGACTAGGTCCTTAAGATCACAGACGGGATCATACTCTGGGTGGCCAGTCCCTCCCACAGCTCATACCACTGCAGCTACATGTCTGGTTTGAGCACGTTAGTTTGATCACAGCTACCCTATGTACGTCTGCCCAAGTTGGAAATTACACCTTCGGCTCAAAGTGTAGACGTGCCCGAAGTTCATTCTGCTGGACTAACAGGTGTCTAAAGTAGCAAGGGTTTATTTTCATCAGTAAAGCCAGCAGATCTGTCTCAGAACGCACAAGGGCAAGAGGTCAGTTGGGTAAAGTGGTGTCATTTTTATACAGACCCGAGGCGTAGAATTGCACTTTCAGCCTCTGGAGCGGTCACCCAAGCACCTCCCAGAGAAACATCCCAACACATTTCAGAGAGCGCTGCTCCTCAGGCATGTGAATGTGAATGTTCAAATGTCAAGATTAACTATTTCACGGCTGATTATTTTAGCCTTTTGCTCTGGATGGGGAGGCGGGGTTTAGAACCGTGGGCGGAGCTTGGGCCCCTGCTTTTGTCCCACCCTCTCAGTTGGATCCAAGACTTTAGGGTGATTGAAGGGGTTAAACAAATACCACGGCGATTGATGTAGGCTTTAAGAGCTCAGAGATGC
Source organism: Mesoclemmys tuberculata (assembly GCA_007922155.1). Lineage (NCBI taxonomy): Eukaryota > Metazoa > Chordata > Testudines > Chelidae > Mesoclemmys > Mesoclemmys tuberculata. The sequence goes on along the minus strand of ML675627.1, from coordinate 3,332,414 downwards.
AAAGAGGATTTGCTGGAGGTTACATATGAGTTTGGACACCTGGCATGGAAAGTCACCAGCCTGTTAAAGAAGTATTTATATAGAGCACAAGTTGCTTAAAGTTTGCCATGTAAATCATCCAATTCTGTGCAACTCTTTATTCTGTGAGGGCTGTTTGTGTGTTTGGAAAAAAAAATCCCTATCGGTGGCGTTCTCTAAGAACCCTAATAGCTTTGGTGCTGTCTTTTCCTCCCTGCAGTCTGCCGACATTAGTATTGTTACTAAACAAAATATTCCTTGCACAACAGGAGTACACAGAGAACTGAGCTGTGCTGAAGTGCTTTCAGATTGAGCGGCCGGGGCCCTTGTGTTCCAGCAAAGGTGAGAGCTAAGCCTCGCAGCCTGAAAAGTGACATTATCAGATCTGTTCTCAGGGAAACCGCATTATCCCTGAATGGAGCCCTAGCAGCGAAGGGTACAAGCGAAGGAGGTATAATGTTCCCATTCTGAGGCTTAACAAAAGGCTGCCAGGACTTGAGCAGGAAACCTGAGCAGTAAAGAGACAGTCCCGAGGTCTCAATGGAGCTGGGCCACTCTGCCCCCCCATCATCCTTGTGGCATTTTTGGGGCAGACAGGAGCTGAGATGGGATTTAGTATTTCACTGTCGGATAAAGAGACCCTTTATAATGGATGGGGAGAGGAGGGAGGGGTGCTCTGCAGTTTGGACTCGCTCCATGCCAATGGACTGGCTCACGGTTGCTCCGAATCCGGCCCCATTGTGTTGGGAAAACATCGGCGAGGTCAGCCAAACCCCTGTGAATGGACACGTTCTCACTGCGGGCCCAATGGCAGAGCCAGGGTGGAGGGAGCGACGCAGCCTGATGGCTCTCTGGTCTGGCATGTGGGGTGAATGCCCCAGGACCTTTCTCAGCAAGGGGCAGCCTGGAGGGATGGGTTATTGAAAGCCTCCCATCCAGAGATCTCAGAGCTCTCTGCAAAGGAGAGAAGGCATCTTTATTAGCATTGAACCGAAAGGGAAACTGAGCCGCAGAGGGAGGCACAAGGTCACCCGGCAAGTTAGAGGCAGACGTAGCCCCAACTGCCCTTACGTGCTTCCTCCATAGATGGGAAAGAATAGGAGGTTAGCGTAGCAGCAGATCCTCTTGGGCTGCTTCCGTCCATCCAACCCATGGCAGAGCTGAGCTCCATGTCACATAGAGGTCTTGCAAACCGTACACGGCCTGCTCAACCCTGGCCCTTCCCTTTCTCGGTAAGACTCCACCAGTTTCCAAACTAGGGGGACCTTCTGTGGCCATGGAAGTGGAGGCAGGACTTGCCCCTAGTCCAGTAAGTCCCTTGTTGGTTGGGAGGGTCACCTCCCAGCAGCAAAGAGACCAGAGGTAGGTACCAGATGGGAGGAATGGTGCACCCTGGCTCCCCCACGTGCTGGGAAGGCAATGCTAATGCCATGGACACAGGTCTGAGACTTCAGGAGACGAATGAGAAGAGATGAGCGCAGAAGGGCCCATCTCCATAGAGATGTCCTCGGTAATAAAGAACTCATAACCGGAGGAGGAACACAGGAAGCACATGACAAGGTACCAGGACCACCTCCAGACAGAATAATAAGGGTGCAAAGTCTTTCCAGGAGATGCGGGTACCACTTCAACGCAACGGCACAAGTCAGATGCCACGGGCGAGGGCCGAAGGAGTTTCTTTCCAGCCCTTTTGGGGCATTTTCCATTGGGCCGGATGCAGCGTCAATGCCTGATTTCGTACATTATGCCCCATTTAAAGTGACTGGAATTTATTGGGGTCACAAGGGACATATGGTTTGCACAGGGCTTCATTAACGCTGGTCTTTGAGGCTTCATTTCACACAAGCCGCACGACAAAACTGGGTTTGTTTCTTTTTCAAAATCACTGTTTATCATTAATTAAACAGCTCTGAGATACATTTCCTTAGCCCTGACTGCTGCTTTAGTCTGACCATGAGGCTATAATTGTATCCTGAAATTAACATAATCTTCTACATCTCCTGGCCTAGCAATCCCCAGAGTTAATTTGTGAAAGGGTTCCCGCGGACTGACTGCCGCCAGTGCCTAGTTAATGATGCAGCCAGGCTGACGTTATAAATCTGATTTTGTTCACCTTCTAAGAAACCTGCAAACAAAGGAATATCCGCCTCAAACTTGGTAAATCGGGGGTGATGTTGAATTTTTCTGCTGAATTAGAATAGCTTCTGAGTGCCGGGTCTTTGAGAGTTGCTACACAGTCTCTTTTCACCCTGGTCCAGAGACAGCAAAGCCTTCTTGGGGAGCAGCTATCCTGACTTTGCCATGGCTCAGTGTGAGATGACCAAGGCGATGAGGCCAAGATGCTAATTCTTGCGAATAAATCTGTAGGATGCTTAATGACGACAAGTGCCAGCACTTCGCTTTTATGGCTTGTATGGAAAGTGGCATCTCCAGCAGCAGAGCTCCCTTAAAGCCATCTCTGGGCCAGATAAACACTGCTCAGCCCGATTACCTGAGGGCTACACATCGATCCGCAAACCCACACATGACGGTCTCACCAGGTGACCCCACAGCCAGGTATACAGGCTTCCCATGAAATCAGCCGCTCCTCTTTGCTCAACGTCGCTACGTCACCAGGAGCATTACCCACTGCTTGATTGTTCTGTGCCTGGTCCTGCTCCAGCCTTGTTCCTGATTCCTTCTCTGACCCCAGGCTCCATTTCCAAGCTCGACCACTAGACCTGACTGCCACTGCTTCAACCACTAGACAACATCATCCACTTCACAGTTTCTGACACCACCAGAGACATTGCATGGGGACTGTCTCAGTGGGAAGAGCCTCCTCTACTGAACACTCAACAGCATTTTCAGCAGCACCTTGTTTTCCTGGAGGTCTCCCATCCACATCCTGTTGGAGCACATCTCTGCTTAGCATGCGCGAGCTGATGGATTGGTTCTGAGGGGCACAATAGTGGGTGTTTGGTAAAGCCATATTCTCAGATGTCCAGCCTAGGACTGCAGAAGTGGGATTTGCTTTCACTCTGAATTTGAAAGATCTTGTCTCTTTCCTCCTCTTAGGGTGGACCCTGGAGCTGTTCCATTCCCTTGGCCGTATGACCCTTCCACAGACACTTGTGCAAGACTACAGCTCGGCTGCAGGATTCACTGCATGTGGGCTACATGCACCAGGCACTACAGGTCTGCGCTAGCTAGAAGTCTAAGTTACCTCCATCAATGTAATATCTGAGCACTTCAGTCTTTTTTTAAATATATTTATTCTCCTTACTTCGGTGAGGATCAAGCTGTTCTCCCCATTGTGCAGCTGGAGAACTGAGACACAGAGGGACTAAGTGACTGGCCCAAGCAGGGACTTGAACTTCGGTCTCTGCAAATCCCCGGCTAGGGCTTTAACCACTGGACTTTCCTCTCCCTGAGAGCAAATGCCCTAGAGGGGTGCTGGACAATCAACAAGAGGCTTTGAGTTGAGATTCTCCTGGCCTAAAAAAAATCTATAATCTGCAGCGTGACAGAAATATGATAGTCACTTTGTGTAAAGTTGCGGTTTGATTGCTTCAAGGAAAATGCATGAGCGGTTCACAGAGTGGAGAGGCGGTGCATGCCCGTAAATCAGGAGCACAGCTTTCTCCACCAGCAGAGAGAGAGGAAGTTGTAACAGGTGCATGGATAAGATCCCACTGAAATCACCGTGTCCTCGTCCTGCTTGACAAGTGGCTTGACTAGGGAAAAATATTTCCCTCCACTGCTGGAAACACTGGGTGAAGTTCTCTGGCCTGTGCTATTGGGTCAAACTAGGTAATCAGAATGGTCCTTCCTGGTCTTTATGAAATCTCTTGATCGGGTGGGAATTGAAACAAAAACTGTTGCTTCTTTTATAGTCATGTTTATTCATAGATTCTAAGGTCAGAAGGGACCATTGGATCATCTGGTTGGATGTGCACAGCACAGGACATATAATGCCACCCACTTGAGTCTAGTAACTTGCGCTTGACCAAAACTTCTTCCAGACAGACATCCAGTCTTGAACGAAAGACATCAAGAGATGGAGAATCCAGCACTTCCCTTGGTAGTTTGTTCCAATGGTGAATCACCCTCCCTGTTATAAATGTCTTATTTCTAATCTGAATTTGGCTTTTAACTTCCAGCCACAGGATCTTTCACCACTAAATTAAAGAGCCCTTAGGTACCCAGAGTTTTCTCCCTGTGACGATACTTACACATTGTGCTCAAGTCATCTTTTTGATAAACTGAACAGATTAAGCTCTTGAAGTCTCTTACCATAAGGCATTTTCTCCAGCCCTCAGTCATTTTTATGCTGCTTTTCTCTACCTTCTCCAGTTTTTCCACATCCCTTTAAAAAACGTGGACACCAGAACTGGACACAGAGTTCTAATATCCCTCTCACCTCTAATATACCTTGCACTGTGTATAGAGATAAATTCACCTCTCTACCCCTACTCCCCTGTTTATATAGGGATCTCATTAGCCCTTTTTGTCACAACATCGCACTGGGAGCTCTTGTTCAGTTGCTTGCCCATTATGACCGCTAAATCCTGTTTAGAATCACTGCTTTTAAGTCCTCTGTTCTGCAGGTCTGGCCTTCATTACCTGTTCCTGGATGTATACCTTTGCATTTGTCTAAATATACAACTTTTGTTTTCCGTGCCCTGTCCTCATGTACCCATCAATGTGTCATCCACTACTTTTATCAGCAGGGATTTTATATTTACTTTGAGATCATCGATAAAAACGTTGCAGGGTGTCCAGCGTAGTTCTAACCCCTGGGTGACCCACTGGAAACTCTTTTGTTTGATCATTCCCCATTGACAACTACTTTCTGAAATCTGTCTGTTACCCCATTTTTAGTCCATTTAACACGTGCTTCACTGATATTGTGTAACATTCATTTTTTAATCAGAAGGACATGTGACACTAATTCTAATGCCTCACAAAAGTTTAAGTACATTACTACATCTGTGTGGTTACCTTCTCAACCAAATTTATAATCTCAAAGAATGAAATCCCATGTGTTTGACAAGCCCTATTTTCCATAAGGCATGTTGATTGGCATTAATTATATTCCTCTCCTTTAATTCTTTATTGATTGAATCATGTGTCCTTTATTCTGCCTGGGATTGTTGTTAGGCTAACTGGTTTATAGTTACGCAGATCATCTCTCTTACCCTCTTTCAATATTGGCACAGCATTGGGATATTTCCAGGCTTCTGAAATTTCTCTGCTTTCCCAAGATTTATTAAAAATTAACATCAGCAGGACAGAGGTGTACTCAGCCAAATCTTTTAGGGCTCTGGGGCAAGTTACAAGGGCCTACTGATTTACATATGTTTATCCCTAGCAGATGCTAGTTTAGCTATGGTAAAAGATGCCAGTTTGACAGGCCTGCAGAATAAGTTCTCCACCCACAGAGCAAGTACAGGAAAGCCAATGGCCATATAACCAGGTGGCAATAGCAACCTCGTAGATGTCAGAGGGCTGGATGCTCATTCCCCAGATGCATTCCCCCTTTCTACCGTGACCATCCAAAAAAGGGACAGCGGTTCTGAGATATGGACACTTATTTTGTAGGAAGAGTTTTATATGAAAGGTGGCTTCTTCCCACCCTCTGACATGATTCACATTTTTGCTTGTTTTCTTAGACTGTAAGATCCCTGGGGCAAGGATCCCTTTTTCCAACGTGTTTGCACAGCATCCGACATGATGGGGCTCTGATTCTGACCAGGGCCTCTGGCCGCAATATGTCAGGCCTGAAATGAGAAGGTCAAACAGCATGCAGAGCAATCCCTTCTTCTGGGAATTCCAGCCTAGCACCAACAACTGATTCCTGAGGAGAAACTCTGTCTGGAGAATTGATTCTAATCAGAGCCCAAGTCAGAGAGCAAACTGTCCTGCGGCTCATACAGTTTCCTCTCCAAAGGCTGTCTCTACATAGTACCTTATATAATTCTGAACTACCAACTTGTCTTCCCAAGTGTCAAAACTTGCCCACACACTAAGAAAAAGTGGAATACTGTAACAGCGCCACATAGGAATGATAGCATCTCCCACACTGCCATGCAGCATGTAGGGAAGACAAATACATGAAAAACTAGGAGATGGAGAGAGGATTGGCCTGCAGAAATATGGGTATGTGTGCCATTGTGCCTGTCCCCAGACACGTATACAAGTATGTGCAGCCTGTCTATGGCAGTTCAATTAGGTCAATAATTTACTACAATTAGGTCTACAATTCACAGATTCCAAGGGCAGAAGGTCCATTGCGATTATCTAGTCTGACCTCCTGGAAAGCTTCCCAAAATAATTCCTAAAGAATCTATCTTAGAAAAACATCCCATCATGATTGAACAATTGGCAGCAATGGAAAATCCACCACAACCCTTGATAAATACCTTCAGTGGTTAATTACCTCCACTGTTAAAATGTACGTCTTATTTCCAGTCTGAATTTGTCTAGCCTCAATTTCCAGCCATTGGATTGTGTTAGACCTTCCTCTGCTAGACTGTAGAACCCGTTATTTAAAGATTTGTTCCTCAAGTAGGTACTTACAGACTGTGATCAATTCATCCCTAATCTTCTCTTCGTTAAGCTAAATAGATCGAGCTTCTTGAGCCCATCACTATAAGACACGTTTTCCAATCCTTTAATCAGTCTCGTGGCTCTTCTCTGAACCTTCTCCAATTTTTTTTAACATCGTTCTTGAATTGTGGACACCAGAACTGGACACAGTATTCCAGCAGCGGTTGCATTAGTGCTAAATGCAAAGCTAAAATAATTTCTCTACTCTTACTCGAGATTTCCCTGTTTATGCACCAAAGGATTGCATTAGCTTTTCCGGGCGCAGTGTTGCACTGGGAGCTCATGTTCAGCTGAGTATCCGCCACGACAACCAAATCTCTTTCAGAGTCACAGCTTCCCAGGATAGAGTCCCTCATCCGGTAAGTATGGCCTGCATTCTTTGTATCCCGATGTATACATTTGCATTTAGCCGTGTTAAAACACGTATTGTTTGCCTGAGCCCAGTTTACCAAACAATCCAGGACACTGAATTAGTGAGCAGTCGTCTTCAAGATTTACCATTCCCCCAATTTTTGTGTCATCTACAAACTTTATCAGTGATCATTTTACGTTTTCTTCCTGGTCATTAAGAACCAATCTCTGCAGGACCCCCTAGAAGCACACCCAATCAATGAGGATTCCTTATTTACAATTGTTTTGAGAACTATCAGTTATAAAAGTCTGAGTATATTTCATCAACACTTTATCACCCAAAAAGATCTCATCACAAAAAGATATCCAGTTAGTTGGACAGGATCTATTTTCTATGAATCCATGTTGGTTGGCTTTAATTACATTACCCTCCTTCAATTCTTTATTAATCAAGACCCTTATCAGCCATTCCATTATCTTTCCTGGGTTTGATGCTAGACTGAGGGACCTGTAAGTACCTGTGTCACCCCATTTACCCTTTTTAAACATTAGCACAACATTAGCTTTCTAACACACTTATGTTCCAAGACTTATTGAAAATCAACATTAATGGTCCAGAGAACTCCGCAGCCAGCTCTTTTAAAACTCTTTAATGAAAATTATCTGGACCTGCTGATATAAAAACGCCTAACTTTAGTGGCGGCTGTTTAACATCCACCTGAGATATTAGTGTTATCATCGTATGATGAGACGACATCATCTATGTTTTCTCCAAATACAGATCTGAAATATTTATTGAACACTGCAGCCCTTTTTGCATTATTATTGATAAATCTACCATTTCCATCTAATAAGGGCCCAATGTCTTTGTCAGGATTCTTTTTGTTCCTAAAATACTTTTAAAACTTCTTCTTATTGTCCTTTACTTTTCTGGCCTTAGTCTTCTCCATGTGTCCTTTGGTTTCCCTTATCAATTTTCTGCAACACCTAGCTTGTGATTTATAAAATCATTCCCTTTTCTTCCATTTGTTATACATAGGTGTATATATTATATATTTTTTTACATTTACCTTCACTTCCCCTCTAAATCAGATCAGTTTTTTAACTAATATGGCCTTCTTCCTTGCTTGTAGCTTTTTTGGTATCTCGTAAAGTGTTCTTAAACAATTCCCAATTATCATTCACATTTTTCTGATTAAATCTTTTCTCCCAGCTGATTTGGCTCATAATTGTTTTCAGCTTTGTGAAATTGGTCTTTTTTATTGCATTAAGTATATATATTACTGGTCTTGACTTTATTCTGTTTGCACATTATAAATATGGTCACTAGTACCTAAGGTACTATTCATTTTTAGTTCTGTAATCAGTTCCTCTTTATCTGTCAAGATGAGGTCTAATATAAAATTCCCCAGTGTTGGATGCAACACTTTTTGAGTTAAGAAATTGGCCTCTATAATGTTTAGAAATTTCAAGGATGATTAAGTACTGGCACCATGAGTTCTCGAGAATATGTCACTCAGATTGAAGTCCCACGTGATCATGCAGCTTTTTTCCTCAGCATGACAGGTGGGTTTATAAGGAGCCAGTCATCCTGTTCCCTTGTGTGATTTGGTGGTCTGTAGCAGACACCACCTAAAACCCCATCTTGTGCTTTATCTGTTAGGTCATTGAGCCATAAGATTTTCTTTTGGGTTATCAGTGTCTCGGAAACTGGTAATGCTATTTTCGACCTAGAACATCGGTCCCCCTGCCCTTTTGCCCGCTCAATCCTTCCTAAGTAGGTTATAAGCATTGATTTTAACATGCTAGTCATGGGAATCATGTGATACCAACTAGATCAACTTTATCCTCATAAATGAGCAATTCCCATTCTTCTTGTGTGTTTCCCAGACTCCTGGCTTTAGTTTATAGGCAATTCAGGAATTTCTTTTCTTCATGACCTTTGGTTTCTTTGTTAATGTGGTTCTCAACATCTTGATTCTATGCTAAATGAGTGCTTATATCGTCCCTCTTTTTACTTTCCCGATCAATCCTGCCTAATGTCCAGTCACTTCCCTATAGGAAGTTAACCATAAAAGGAAAGCTTCTGATTTTAGGCTTTAACCGATAAACACTGATAAAACACCAAACATGAAAAATAGTTATAATAATATCTGTGTGAGATGGAGTGTCCGCCCCACATAAGGCCTGATGGGGTTAAGGTGGCCAGGTGGGCCAGGGAGCAGGGATTAATTGGAAATGAGACTCAGCTGGATAGGAACAGGAGGGGCCTGTATAAAGCCCAGAGCTATGTGCGGAAGGAAGTTGCAGGGGAAGTACTCTGCAGTCGCTCCTGAGGGAAGGGAGGTGTGTTTGGGGCTAGAGATAGGTAACCTACAGTTACTCTCTGGGAGGAGAGATTTTGGGCCAGCAAATCCAGAGAAGTGGAAGAACCAGAGAGGTAGGAAAGATTCAGGGGCAAAATAAGAAGAGGTGGGACCAGGCTGACCTTTTCTGCTGACGTGAGGGCCCCTGAGCTGGAACTTGAAGTAGAGTGTGGGGGGAGAGGGGGGAAGTGGCACAGACCAGAGATCAGACTGCCTGGGACATTTTTGCTCTGAAAGACTTTGATACCCTGGAAGCGGAGGTCCATAGTGGAGGTCCACAAACAGGAAGCTGGACCAAAAGGGGCTGCAGGGTGAGAGAAGAGGATGAGTGAAGGCAGACTGCCAGTACAGTACCTGGGAAGAGCTAAACCCCAGAGCAGCCAGGAGGAGCTGTCCTAGTGGTGAGTGGACCCCAATAAACAGCAGAATTGGTTATGTATCTCATACTGACTTCCCCCCTTTCCCAGTGCACTCTCTCTATATAGGTGATGTCTCCACTCCCTGGCTTGTATGTAAGGGTTTGTCTACACAGAGCTGCAATGCAGACTAATGATTCCAAATGCACACTAATGTGTTGTGCATTAATTGGTCTGTGTACACCCTGCTCGTGCACACTAAAGGTTCCCTAGCGTACTTGACCCTAGTGCTGTTTGAAACAGGCCTATGCTTAAATGCACTCAGGATCAAATACACTAAACCAGGGCTCAGTAACAAGGATACAAAGCTTCAACCAACCTGTACATCATTTTTATACACATAATGAAAATTAAAGTAGGTCCTATTTTCTGTGTGTGGAGAAAGTAAATAAGGAAGTGTTATTTACTCCTTCTCGGCACACAAGAACTAGGGGTCACCCAATGAAATCAATAGGCAACAGGTTTAAAATGAACAAAAGAAGTATTTCTTCACACAATGCACAGTCAACCTGCAGAACTCCTCACCGGAGGATGTTGTAAGGGTCAAGACTATAACAGGGTTCAAAAAAGAACTAGATAAGTTCATGGGGGCTAGGTCCAGCAATGGCTATTAGCCAGAATAGGCAGGGATTGCTGTTTGCCAGCAATTGGCTGACAGGGTGGGTCAGTTGATTACCTGTTCTATTCTTTCTCTCTGAAGCCCCTGGCATTGGCCACTATCAGAATACAGAACAGTGGGCTAGATGGACCATTAGTCTGATCCCGTATGGCCGTTCTTATGTTCTCCTTAGATACGAATTTTGGGAAGTACCTGAAAAATCTTCTCATTACAGTATCAAAGACAGAGCCCCAAACCCCAATTTTTGGACATCACCTAAGTCTCAAAAATTGCTAAAAACAATCCCCCCAAATGAATGCAATAAACCCTCCCTGCCAAAACCCAGAATGGGCCTGGTAGTTCTTGGCCGTGTCAGGACTTTTTTCTTCATTACATCATTAACTATTTTACTGGTGTTATGGAAATACATTTAATTTTTATGTCTTGGAAATGTCGTATCTTTTCTCTGCTGCGTGATGCCACCATCCAGGTGGGGCTGAGAGGAAGTGAGGATTAACGAGGTACTAGCTGACCAATAAAGGCAACTTCTGAAGTGGCAATTCCCTCCACTTCATTCTCCACTGTAATTAATCTCATAATGGGGAAAGAGCCGGGGCTGCAAGTCAGTGCTGTTGTTATCTAGAAGCTTGTGCATGTGAATTCCTGAGCACGCTCGATTCACATGGGTTTCAACGGGAGTTGAGGGTGCTCAGTGCCTGGCAAGGATCCGTGCTTGCAGGGTGCAGCGAAGCTCTATGCGAGCGTGAGTCTCGTGCGTACAGCTTCAGACGAGTAAAACAGGACACCTTGTGTAGCTGTGGAAACACTGCAAGGTGCTAAGGGAAAGGACATTTCTCTAGCTTTGCTGGCTTAACTCAGGCTTGATGCACCTTAGCAGCCAGCAATTCTACAGGGGCTGGTGATAAATACCCTAGGGGAGGGATCCTTGCACACTGAAAGTAACAATACACCATACTTGAAGCATTCCTAAAAGGGGGGAAATAGCAATTTGTTGCATCTAAACTATGCACGCTGAGATGAGCCGTATCATCTAGGGGCGTGATTCTGCAGCCATGGGAGTGTTTGAGGGTAGGGTTGGGCCCAAAGGTGCTGATCCTCCTAACATTGAGCAAAAACGAAAGACTCTGTTCAGATGAAAATGTACTGAGAAACAGAGCAGGAGCGATGGGGAGAATCCTGAGACAGCATGCGCTAGAACCAGGTCATCTGCATAACCACCTGCTATGGAGGGCTGGGGGTGGAGGAAGCAATGACAAATGGGCCTCTTGTTTTCCTGTTGCAAGAGTCCTGGCCAGAGCTGGGCAGGAAACGTTTCCCATCCTGGCAAAACATTCAAGATTTTAAAAATTTTTCCAAACTGAGCCAGGATCAAAAGTCGTAAATCTCAAAAATGGCCACAAATCAACAAACTCAACAAGTGTGATTCGTGTCGAACAAGACGTTTCTTTGGAATTTGCCCCACTTTTTATTGTAAATTTTTTTTCACTATAATTAACTTAAATTTTGAGACAAAAAGTCATTTAAGAACCAGAAAACTGAATTTTTTTCATTTTTCAAACTGTCAGAACGGAACATTTTGATGATTTTGAAACTTTTTGCAGCGTTGTGAGTCGATAAACTTTTCAGAGCCGACCTTTTCCCATGAATCGTTTCCGTTTTGATGAAGCTATGTTTTGCTGGGAAAATATCTCATCAAAATTTCCCAGCTAGTTGTAGTCCAGGAGTATGTGGTGCTGTGTTGCCCGTTGTGCAACGTAATCTCCTCTCCCAACGATGCATTTTCCAGAAAAGACCCTTGGTAGCCCTCGCTGTTGTGTGTCTGCATGTGCCCAAGTGCAATATGTCTGTGTATTACGATGGCACCACGCTGCTGTGTCTATGTATGAGCCGTGTTTATGAGTTGCCCGGGTGCATAGGAAGAAATCTTCGCGCAGAATTGGTTCTCTCAAGGAACAAGCTGATTCAGAGAGTTGTGGTTGTGGCCACATCCCTGGGCATCAGGAGATCTGGCTGTGCTGCAGATTTCCTCTGTGATCTTGGCCACGTCACATGGCTTCCCCCTGCTTCCGGGACATTGTAAGGATTGCCTTGTTGTTTTTTAAAGTGCTCTGATATGTTGCCATGGAAGACACTGTGCAGGAGGAGTGGGGATTTTCACATGCTCTCAGCACTGGCAAAACTCACCTCATGCAATGGTAAAACGCTCAGAGAACTTGGGATCATCTGCTCTGCAGTGGAATTACTGTCCCCTCGCCCCCGTCTGATTTCTATGCCTGACCCAGTTAGGCTGACCCAATCGTAAGGACTGTTCTGGTGAGTCCAAAAACTTTGCTTCTCCCAAGGCATGATGGGGGGCAAAAAAAGCTCTTCAAACTTAGTGTTACTGGCTTTAATTTTTAAAAAAGGCTGAATTTCAATGAGGTGACGCAGAATCTGCAGCTGCTATAAATCCGTGCTCAAGCTGTCAAAGCCGTAAACTATTTTGATGAAATGCCATCAAAGAAATGATATTTACTGGGATGATTTGTGGGCGCTGACTATCCAAACAGCCCAGCGCGCAGTAAAGCTCCGGGATGTGAGGATTTATAGCTCCCTCTTGCCGGGATCGGTAATGCATTTCAGAATACGCTGGGAGAACGTGCGAGGGGCACTGGATGACTCGAGGCAGGGAGGGCATCACTGCGGCTAGGAGGTGAGTTTGTATACTAGCTTCAGAGAACTGATCTGCAAACATCATGGGCCTGGCTGTCCACGAGCCCCTCCACAGACGAGTGGTAGCGTGTTTTGTGGTGTTTCTTACCAACTAGAGTCTGGGTTTCAAGTAAGCAGCCTGGATGTGACATACCACCATGCAGGCATTCAGGCACAGCGGCCATGCCTGGGGCTAGAACCCAGGAACTGCTGGTAGCCCATGCACTTGCTCCTGTCACTTGAGCTAAGGGAAATCTCAAGGTGCTATGAGTGAGTCACAGGTTGTTGTACCTGCTGGGGCCAGCCACTAGAGGGCGAAATAATTGCACACATGAAGCCAGGGTACGGCATTTATATGGAAAGGAACTTACTCCATCGTCTCGGCCAGCAGTTCCCACGCTGCGGTACGCGTATCACTGGTGGTACGCAGGCCAGCTCCCAATGGTATGCATCCACCTGCTGCTGGGGGGCTGGCCAGGAGCTGTTCCAGCGCTGACCCTGCCCCCAAGCAGCGTGGTGGCTTGGCCATTCTGCCTCCCCCCCACCTCGGACACAGAGCAGCTGGCCAGGAGCCGCTCCAGCACCAGCCTTGCCCCCAAGCAGTGCCGTGGCCGCTCCCCCCTCCTGGCCCCACCCTTTCCCCCCATTCCTGCAGGTGGTGGTACTACAGGTAGTGGCATTTTATGTTGGTGGTATGCAACATGGTAGAGTTTGGGAACCGCTGGTCTAGGCTCTCCTAGATGCACAAAGTCATGGAGGATTGGTCCATTAATGGCTGTTAGCCAGGATGGGCAGGGATTGCTGTTTGCTAGGAGCAGGGAGTAGACGACAGGGGATGTCTGACTTGACGATTGCCTGTTCTGTTCATTCCCTCTGAAGCACCTGGCATTGGCCACTGTCGAAAGACAGAACACTGGGCTAGATGTACCATTGGGCTGACCCAGTCTGGCCATTCTTGTGTCCCCATCCCTGGCCAATGCAAGATTTTCTCTGCCATATTTTCCCTGGTGCTCTGTCTGAGTCCCGTTTTAAATGACCCAAATGCTTCCGGGGTCATTCTACAGACTGACAGACTTCGATGGCAAACTAGACATACGAATTGTCAAATTGCATCTGATTCATAGTCCATCTAGCCCAATATTCTGTCTCTAACAGTGGCCAGCACCAGATGTTTCAGAGGAGGGGGAGGGACCCCACACTAAGCAGATATGAGATAATCTGGGATTGAGATTGGGATTGAGGGAATGAGAGTCTTATTCTATTTTATATGGGTTCTCATACCACCCGCATCACCCTACTGTCTGTGTTAGGGTTCTGTATTGCTGCACATCACCTTTCATGTAAAAATCAATAGCAATAGCTATCATGGAGTTGTTGGTTTGTCTCCCTCTATGAGGCCAAAACGCTGCTCAGGATAGGGTGTTTTGGGGGACTGGTGTCCTAAAGGGTTTTGGAATGAAGTGGAAAGGCTCTCTCCAGGAGGAAGGCCTTGCAACTTTTCCTAAAGTTGGTCTGCATTGGCCTGATCTTTTCTGGACCATGGTTCCACATCTGGATTCTCTCAACAGAGAACGCTTTGTCCTCAGCTCTCCAATGCTCCATCCAAGGCTTTGCGCTCTGCCCTGTCCCAGAGCACTCCAGCTGTCATGGGGCTTCCTAGTTTAGTCTTTGGTGTTGCTGGGGCTTGATCCATGAATTGCTTTGAAAATTAGGCCCAGGACTTTAAACAGGCATTGGAAGCTGACTGGGAGCTGGTGGAGGGACTCCAACACTGGCCTGATCTTTTCACAGAGGCTGGGCATCATCTTTACCCACAGCTTCAGACGTTGCAGGAATGCAGCCTGGCGGGGATGAAGGCAGGGGTCGCTGGGGCCAAGCGCTCGTCCGGGAGCACAGGGCGACGTTTCCTAGTGAGCTGCGGGTGAAAGAAGGCATTTTTGGAAACGTGCTCCCTGGCCATCTGGGCTTAGCGAGGAGCCAGGCAGGGCCCCGAGGGTTCACACCATCCTGACCAATGGGGGCGGTGAGCCCTCGGCGGAAGATGGCTCGTCCAAAGAATCGTCCTGTTCTTCAGAGCTTTTACCCTTTCCGACCAGCACCACTGGGGTCTTGCCCGGGTCCGGCTTGTTCCTCATCCAAGAGCTCATCTCCTGTCGGCACCGTGACACGTTAGCAGCTGGGGCGTCTGCATCAGTGGAGAATGAATTAGACAGCTGAGTGTCGCCAGCATCCAGCTGGCGTCTGAGCCCTGGGGCCTTCTCTTTCTCTCCCCGCCAGTGGTCTCATGTAGATCATGAAGAAAAGCAGGGACCGTATGAATCCTTGTGGGATCCCACAGGTGGGTCCAACAGGAAGGACGAGCAGTGACCCTTTGCCACGCGAAGCTCTGCTGAAGAATGATAATCGGAGCCACCGCAGTGCCGGGCCACGTGCTTCTGCTCTCCTGTGTCAGCGGGTTAGTAATCCAGTGTGGCCCTCTCTGTCAAAGGCTGCAGCCAGGTCCATCAGCATGCAGGTGGAGATCTTACCTTTGTCCATGGCCACGCGGGGGTCATCTTTCAGTGCCACTAGAGCCGTCTCTGACCTGCGCTCTGGCCTGGACCCGGATTGTGAGCCAGTCACGAATCAGAGCAAACTAACGCGCACAGCTGGCCTGGAGTCGGCTGCTGGATGGGCTGCGCTGCCTGGTTGCTGGGAAGAGGCAGCGGACTGGCTCTTAACCCCAGTGGGAGGAACAGTTTGGCAGGTGCTCGAAGTTTTGGAGACAGAGCCTGTTCCTGCTTGTTCCAAACCATGCTCCTGCTCTGTCCCTGCCTTGTCCCGTGCCTGTCCTGTTGGCACGGGTTATCCCCATTAGTTGGAGGCAAAGCTTTTCTTTACTGGCCTTCACCTATCAGGAGAGCCATGGATCCATTTTACAGGTCGTGGCTGTGGTATTTTTCAGGGCTTCTTGAGCTTCAGCATGTGTTCTGGGGCCGAACTCATTCGGGACTGGAGGGCGGGCTGGATAATGCAGTCTGGGGTGGATTGGAATCTTCTTTCCCAGTTCGCTCCATATGGTTCTGTTCTTATCAGCGAAACGTGCTGACAGCATGGCCCAAAGGCCTGGTATCTGGGTTCATTGCTGGTGACTCGGCTGTGTGAACGGAGCAAAAGAGGAAGGCTCATTGTGTCTCCTCTTCTGCAGACTTAGAGCATAGTCGGTGAATTAAATGACGTAACGGACATCTAAAAC
This sequence comes from Mesoclemmys tuberculata, assembly GCA_007922155.1. Lineage (NCBI taxonomy): Eukaryota > Metazoa > Chordata > Testudines > Chelidae > Mesoclemmys > Mesoclemmys tuberculata. The sequence continues at coordinate 3,316,127 of ML675627.1, read as the reverse complement.
ACATGGTTCATCCTCTCCCACAGGGCAGAACTGTGTGTGCAGGGGACTGTTTAATTGTGGCCAGGATTGTTTTGGTTTGGCTTTATTTTTTAAGTTCCAGCGGGGTAGCTGTGTTAGTCTGTATACAGCAAAAACAACAAGAGTCTTGTAACACCTTAAAGACCAATAAATTTCTGCAGGCATAAGCTTTCATGGGCTGCAACCTGCTTCGCCAGATGCATGAAGACTGTCTTGCATCTGACAAAGTGGGTTGCAACCTCAAAAGCTTGTGCCTACAGAATTTTGTTAGTCTTTAAGGTGCTACAGGAGTCCCGTTGTTTTTATTTTTTAAAACGTCCACACCACTCTGTGTTTTGCTGAGAGAAGGCGGGGCCGAGCACTGCCCCTGGCACGTGGAGTGGGAGGAGGTGAGATTTGTGATGTCCTTAGCTCCTGGGGAGTTCATTTCAGCCTCAGACTACCGCAGAGAAGGTTCTGTCTCCTACACAGACAGGCCTTGCCCTTGTAGAGAGTTCCACTGAGCCATAGGAGTGAAGCTGTCAGCAATGGTCTCCACCTGGAGCTTCACGCTTTTCTAGATACTCCATCTTTTCAGATTTTGTCTCATGTAAGAGCTTCCCCAGGCCCTCCCATCTTTCTTCTTGCCCATCTTTGAACCCCTTGTAATTCTGCAATATCCTTCTGGAGACGGGCTGACCTCTACTGCACACCATATGAAGGCAAACCATTGATTTAATTATATACAGAATTATAAAATTTCCATCTTATTCTCCGTCCCATTCCTGATGCACCCTAACTCTCTGTTTGCATCTTTGACTGCACGGTGGTCTCCAATGAGTTGTGTCCAGTGACAGCCACATTCCTCTCCTGGGCTGACACGGTTGGTTTACAATTCTGTCCGGTGTCCTGGCAGTGGTACTGGTAACTACAGGCGAATCATGGAATCAGAAATGTCGGACCGGAAGAGACCTCAGTAGGACATCTAGTCCAGTCCCCTGCACTCAAGGCAGGACGACGTAATGACTAGACCATTCCTCACAGGTGTTTGTCTAACCTGGTCTTAAAAACATCCAGTGACGGAAATTCCGCAACCCCACAAAGCAATTGAATGACAGTGTCAGGACAACAGGCATGCAATGGGATTTTTTAAGGAGATCTGCGACGGGGTGTACTAGGCCCAAAGGTCCCCTGCTGGAAGCCTCAGGGTCCTGCCACACTCGTCCCAGGAGAGGAGCAGAGGAGAAGTCCTCCACGTGGGCTAGAGTGGCTGCAGGGGAAGCAGCCAATCAGAGGTGCTGCAGGGAGCAGCCAGTCAGAAGCCAGGAGAACCCTATAAAAAGGAGCTGCAGAGCAAGCAGTTCCTTGCAGGTGGTGACGGAGTGTGGTTAATGTGTCTGGCTCTCTGAGGGAGCAACTAGAAGGGCCCCAAACAGGTAGGGTGGGGGGAGGACGGGGAGTGCAAGAAAGAGCTCTGAGCTGGTTGCTGGGCCTGCCCAAAGACAAGGCCTGGGGTAAAGGGGATGATGGTGAGTGGCCCAGGGAATTTGAGCAGTGGCATGGCTTAAGAAAGGAGCCACAGCCAACAGCTATTATTCAGAGGGTTCCTGGGCTGGGACCCATAGAAAAAGCTTATCCCACCTGATAAGCCTCCCTGTGGATACCCCTGCCAGAATGTGGGTAATGGCTGCCCCGTGAGTCAGCAACCTGTGTAAGGGCATGTGACATGCTCAGGTGACCCTGGACTCCATCTTGTGTCAGTAGCTTTCCACAAACGGAGGCTATGAGCTTTGTTTGAAACAGAAAGATTTCCAGGCCCATGGCGAAGGATATAAAAAAACTACTGAAATGACACCATTTTGAATCTTTCCTGCTCTGATTCTCTGGACTATGGACTTACAACTAAAAGGACTGTTCTGATCTCTGGACTGAGGGCTTTCCGATCTTTTGCATGTTACCAGAGACTTTACAAGCCAGCAGTTTAGTCCATCACTGCTACAAACCTGCCATAAGAACTTTACAATGATTGTATGTATATGATCTAGTCACCCTCTGACATCTCCTCTTCCTTTCTCTTCTAAATAAACCATTAGAGTTTAGTTACTAAAGGGTTGGCAACAGAATGGTTATGATTATGCTGGCTCTGTCTGGCAGAAAGGTGACATGTTCCGGCTGCATCCCTCGTTTTCATTTCCTATGTGAAATGCCTTGTTTTTATTTCCTATGTCTCTCACTTCAGGGCTTTGCTCCAGTACTGACTCTCAGCTGGAAGAGATGCTTTGCAGGAACAGTACCACAGCTAGGAATAGAACGAGCTACAGGGTTCCTGTCATTGACCAATACATATGATGTATAATTTAAATAAGCCAAATTCTCCTTTCTTCTGATTTTCTCAAAGCAGCACTCATCAGTAAACTGAAAAATAGTTTGTAGTGAAGGTATTCCTACAGAAGGACCTTAGATCTGACTAGATCACGGGTTCTAAACATGGGGGTCATGTCTAGAGCTGGGCGGGAAATGGTTTTTCACCCTGTGAAAATTTCTAAGATTCTGAAAAATTTTCCTACCCCAGGTTGGGTGGTTAAAAGTCAAACTCTTAAAAATGTTCATGAACCAAAAAGGTTTAATTCCAGTCAACAAACATTTCATTTAAATAATTTCAGAACATTTCATTTCCATAATTGCAAAAGCTTTTGTTTCAGTGTTGGCCATTTATTTATTATATTTTAACACTAATCAGCTGAAATTTCTAAACAAAATGTCACTTGGAACCAGAAAACTGGAATTTCTCATTTCAACAAACCTCATATTCTAGTCTTACACTCTTTCAGTCAAGAAATTCATTTGAAACTAACCCTTTCTTGCCAAAAAATTTTTGTTTGACAAATTAGCATTTTTAAGGAAAAAAGGTTTTGTCAAAATATTCCCACCTAGCCCTTGTCCCTCCTCCAGGAGGGTTTGTAAATAGACTTGGAGGCGTGGGGAAATTCCAGTGAGGGTTGGTCAGTAACTTTCCATCAAAACTTTTATTCAAAGAAAGCTGGGGTTTTGGGTCAATGGATATTTTACAGAAAGTGGCTGCTTTCTCTGCAAAATTTCAGCTTTTGCATTTTCCATTTTTTTAACAAAGTCAACATTTTCTACTGGGAACTTTTTTCCCAACCAGCTCCAGTTGCATTCACCCTTTCTGTGGGGTTCTGTGGAAGGAGATTTCACAACATTTATGGGAAAATGTTCCCAAAACTTATTTTTCCCAGTTGAAATGTGGGCTCATGGGATGGGAAAATTTGAGAATCACTATTAGATCAATTCTGGAGAACGAGACTTGGAAGAAGTCTTGTTCTTGTAAACAGTATGCTGAACACGCTTCTTTCTAGGATTTCAAAGAAGCAGTTATTAATAGTATCATGTAATTAAAAATGAGTAACAGGGTCATACAGCTGAACAGATCCTTCATTCCAGGAATTTCTAACCAAGAAGCACAATAATCCAAAATCACATCATTATAGCGACACAAGAGAATGCTAGAACATCATGTAGCAATTCTCTCTCCCAGGGTTACTCATATGATTACAGTCTTTATATTTAATTATTTGTAAAACAATGAGAGTCCTGTGGCACCTTAAAGACTAACAAATGTATCTGGGCTTAAGCTTTCGTGGGCAGAAACCCACTTTGTCATATGCCTGATCTGACGAAGTAGGTTTCTGCCCACGAAAGCTTATGCCTAATAAATTTTAGTCTTTAAGGTGCCACAGGACTCTCATAGTCTGGTTTTAGCAAAAAAAACATAGCTACCCCTCTGGAATTACTTGTGTTGCGCTAGCAAATAGAGGCTCTGAGATCTATGCCCCGTTGTGCTGGGCCCTTCATATGAAGAGCATCTTTGCTCAAAGAGGAAGCATCAGTTTGTGGTACAGGGAGAGAATAACTCACCAGGAGTATTGCATTCATCTCTGGATAGCTTAGTACCAGAAAGATACTAATAAACTGGGGGCGGGGTGGAGAGGAGTGCAATGAAGAGGAATAAAAGTGATTAAGGGCTGGGGGAGGAGAGGCTCATAAGGATGGAATAAAATGATACATGTATGTACAGTAGGACTTAGCTGAGCAATGATTAGGGAGAGAGAATGAATTAGGGTGGACCAAAAACATCTAATTAGGAGCAATGGGATTAAACTAATTAATGGAAAACTTAGGCTGGATATCAGGGGGAGATGATGGAAGGGAGAGGGAGAACAAGGTTGGATTGACCCGTGCTAGCACAAGCAATCTTTGGGTGACTTGCGATGTGAAGGCAGATCCAGCTCGGGTGTGACAAAGGGTTCCCACCTGGGTTGAGCGTTAATGACATTATCTTAATGTAAAGTTGTGCATCTCGGAGCAAAGAATGGACGCCGTGCTCACAGGAGGGGACGTCTATCCTGGCAAGCGGTGACTCTGTAAAAGATTTGGGAGTCCTAATGAGCTGAACGTGAGCGCCTAGTGCAAGTCCATCACCAGGGGAGGGAGCCAGTTTCGATCCCCACTGACCCTCAGGACCAGCTCAGCTCTGGGAGGGGAATCTGGGAGCTCTTCTCCTCTGTACTGGTGTGGGAGAATGAGTCAGATTGCCTGTGGTTCACCTCTTCCCAGCAGGCTGCCCAGCGTGGGTCTGACCGCACGATGCGGTGTTGCTGGGGGCAATGAGAGAGGCAGACAGGACATCCGCTGCCCTGGCTGAGTGCATCGCACGCAGGCGAGCAGAAGCACCGTCCTGAGCTGTGCACGCTGAGCACATCTGCCGTGACAGTCACTGGGGGAGGGGAAATACGTCTGGCGACAATGTCGCTTTTACAGACTTGCTTTTCAGCCCCTAACAGCACTTCAATGGCAAATGTCCTTTGGAGGGCTATCCATCATTGTTTATCACTCCCGAGGCATCTGTCGTCATTGAGCTAATGCGCCGGTGTTACCGTGCTGATCTACGATTGTCTCTTCCCCACGCTCAGCCCTATTAAATGTGCCGCTCTCTCAGCGTCAGGAATGAAATACTTCTGTGTGCACGGGGGTGGGGTAAGAGGGTTGGGAACGGTCTGGCCATTAGTTGGCTGGCACAAGGCATCCGGGGTCTAGCTTGATGTTGAGGAAAGCTAGTTCCGATGGCTTGATGTGTCTCTCTCTGCCAGACTCCCAATTACACACAAACAATAAATAAAGGGCTTTTGGTCGGGTATTTTATGAGTGTGGCAGCAGCTTCCCATAAATGATAATGCTCACTAATAGGGCTGGAAGCAGCACCCAGACGGGGAGGCGTTAGGGACAATTTATAACTATATCTCATCACCTCTGTCCAGCACTTCTTAGCTATTTATCAGCAGCACTTATCTGGCCCCCCATCCCGCCTAGCTGAGCTCCTCACGCTCTTGAATGTATTTATCCTCTCACACCCCGATGCGGCAGGACAACGCTATTCTTCCCCATTGAACAGATGGGGAAACTGAGGCATCCAGTGAGGCTAAGTGACATGGCCAAGGTCCCACAGGAAGTCTAAGGCAGAGTAAGGAATTAAACCCATTTCTTTCAGGGTGCGGGCCAGCTCCTAACCACTGAACCATCCGTCCTGGCCTGTACATGAGGATTTCAAAGTTATTTACAAACAGGAATGAATTAACCCTCCCGGCACCATGGGGAAGTGGATCAGTATCCTTAATTTCATTTCACAAATGGGGAAACTGAGGCACAGCGCAGTGACATGACTGGCCCAAGGCCAGCCAGAGGCACATGTATATCCTGGTGATAAAGGCAACCTAAGCAGCTCACTAGACAGAACCTGGAATAATTTCAAGGTCTCCCTACTCTTGCACTTACACGTTAACCATCGGGCCACGCCCCTCTGAAAGAAAACCTCTGCCCTAATATGACTATGCTCAAATCTTACAGAACTCAACGTGTGGACCTTGCATTACGACCTTGCTTTGCTTACGTACCTAATACACCATCACCACTCCTACATACGGGGCAATCTTCTACGCCTATAACCCTGAAACTTCCATCTCTTTCGTATACCTTGGCTCTATATGAAATGGCAGATGAGCTGACCATAACACCAAATAACAGTGATAAATGGTTGATAAAATGAACTAATTGGCTACAGCCCATGGACGCCAGCCCACGGATATCTGTCCCACTGATGCCAAGGGAGCTATGCTAATGTGCAGCAGCTGGCGGGATCTGGCCCTCTTTGTTCGTGCAAAGGCCTAAAAGCAGGCCAACAGAAGAAATCTGTGTTGTGCTATGGATTAATGCTGCAGGCTGAAACAGCACCTTCCTTCCTAAACTTGCTAGCAGCACCAACGACTGATGCCTCACACCCACCTCTGCAAGGAGGGTTCACGTGACATGCCTGATTTCACAGCTGGGGGAGGTGAAGGCCTCAGAGGTGTGAGGGGTCCAGGCTGGCGAGTCAATGGCAGGGCCCAGCCTTGGGAGTCCTGGCTCCTCGGTTTCCTGCCATAACCACTAGACAGCACAAATCTCTGCCTCAGAGTCACCTCCCAGAAGGAGCATTCGACGAGCAAGCTGAGGCATGACTGGGGTGACACGGGTCTGAGTTCGAGTTCTGCCATAGGCTTTTCTTATGAGCTTACTGCACAATGGGTTCCAATGAGTTGTCTAGCTTTCGAATAGAAATAGTGACACCTCCTGTGTCTGACTTCCCTGTTTAGCCTGTGAACGTTTCAGGGCAAGGACTGTCTTTCACCATGCGTTTGTACAGCACCTGGTGCAAAGAGACCCTGATCTCAGCTGGGGTCTCTAGATCCTACCACAATACAAATCGCAGTCAGCAGGGTACCAGCAGTTTTTATGGGTCACACTGCTCTCAGCCAAACAGGGTCAGGCGTCTATGAATTGTTTTGGGGCAGGTCTCTGGCCTGTGTTACGCGGGAGGTCAGACTAGATGATCAGTGATCCCCTCTGGCCGTGGAATCTATGAATCTCTGCTTCCATGGGAAAGGGGTGGGTGGGGTCCCAGATAATTGCAGTGGGGGAGGTCTAGGTTGGACATTAGGAAAAAGTTTTTCCCTAGGCGGGTGGTGAAGCACTGGAATGGGTTACCTAGGGAGGTGGTGGCATCTCCATCCTTAGAGGTTTTCAAACTGCGGCTTGACAAAACCCTCGCCGGGATTATTTAGCTGAGGTTGGTCCTGCTTTGAGCAGGGGGTTGGACTAGACACCTCCTGAGGTCCCTTCCACTCTAGTATTCTAGTATTCTATGATAATTTAACACCCCAGCATTAGTACAAAACAGTGTGAGCAACTCAGTCAGTACACGCTACTAGTACGGCTGGGATTTCTGCCTTTCCCTCCGACTGCTACAGAGTGGAAGGTGCTCCAGGCCTGCTTCATATTCACTTGCTCTCCAGAGCTTAATTAAATGCTTCAGTTCATTCTCTCTGAAAATGGATGTTAGCTTTAAAGTGAATCCAGGCTTTCACTCTGGGGAGAAGCTTTACTGATTTCTGTGTTATTGATTGTTTCCTACATAGGTGGTTCAAGGGACACCAATGGGGGAAAAGACGGGGTTGGACAGAGCAAAGGGAAACGTAGGCTGAGTAGCAAGAGAAACTGACAGTGAAGATGTCTCCTAAAAGATAGGGGAAGTCCCATGACTTGGGACATTTCAAACTGGAGTGGCTACTGTTGGAAACACTCCTGTGTTGGCCAAGGGGTGGAATAGGAGAGCTAGAGGTTCTGATTCTGCAAATCTTTTCTATTTGTTTGTGGGTCTTGGTTTTCTGTGAACAAAAAGGCAACCACATGGGTCCAGATTTACAATGGTGTTTAGGTGCCTAAAGATACCAGATGGACACTTCTGTAAGCCCCTACTAGGTACCTAAGCAGCTTGGGCACCAGACTCTCACTGACTTCAAATCTCACTAGATCCTATTTTCTTTAGGCACCTCAACTCCTTTGTAAATCTTTCCCTTAGTCTCAATCTGGACCTTCCAGGCAGAGGTGTGAGGGGCACAGTAGTGAGAAGACAAAGCTGTCACACGTAATATTACGTAGGAAACACGTTGTACTCTGCCTGTCTTGCTTGCTTCCTAACGCTATGAGGGAGTCAGCTGGCACTGAATTCAGTACAGGATCCTCGTCAGGTACATGAAGAGGTTCTATTTAGATTTACAGCCCAGCTGCAGGCATTTGCTTGGGCCTCAAAAGCAGGCAAAGCTGTGTTTCTGGCCAGGCGGGTTTTGTTCTTTGCATTAGCCTCGGTCCCGTTCCTAAGCAAGGCAACAGTAAACCACCTTCCCCTCCAAGACACCACAGGCGATGCCATGGCCCTGGGCTGTTCCATGGTGCAAGAACCTGGTGCCCCCTTTCCAAAGCTGGGTGCCCAGCCAAGAGAGCAGCCTGTGCCCTCCACACATTCTTGGGAGTTTCCCAGCAGGAACCAGATGCTGTCAGGCTGGGACGGAAGGGCTCAGATTTGCTGCAAAGGAGCTTCATCTGCTGGCCTCTGCAGAGCAGTCCCTCTCTTGGGGAGAGGCAGGGAGAGTTAAAAGAAGACATCAGGACAGAGAGGCAGAAAAGCCCCTGTGTCCTAAAGCCTCTGGAGACGGCGCATTGCTAACAAGAGACCCTGGAGCAGCGGGTTGGCCGAACTGCAGGCATGGAAAAAAAGTCTCCCAACATGCTCCAGGAGCTCCAACAAGGGATTGGCCCTGGCTCCCCACAAAAAGGAGGCCAGAAAGCCTCTCCTCTTCTCTACACAGACAGCTCCCCCTTCCCCATCCAGAGAGGGGTCTCCCTCCCACACCGGTGGTGCTGTTTGGCTCCCGCCCCTTCCCCCCCACAGCAAAAGGGGCAGAGAAAGTCCCACCCAGTCTGTCCCATAGGCAGTAGACCCCCCCCACAGGTATGAATTCACTCCCCCCTCCCATGCCAAGGTGGAGTGCGACAGGGACAGTAGGTACGCAGAAGCGGCATGACTCTTTGTTCTCTGTGAAGAAGCGGATCTTGGCTGCCGCAGGGGTATTGGCTTCCCTGTGGTTTCTGCAAAGCCCTCCGTGAAGTCCGTTGTCTGGGCCACCTCTGCAGCTGTCTGCGCACAGCATGACCCATCCTCGCTGCCCAGCCAGGGGAACATTGGCTGGAAGAGCATGCATCTGTCCTCGTGCAATGTAGCGACCGCCTCTGCATCAGTCATCGCCCAAGGAGCTGGAGCTCAACCCGCAAATGCAATGTGTGACCCCACCCATGGCCTGACAGCGGGGCGGTCATCTTGAACTTGGACCACCTGGTGAAGTCTCCCTGAGCCCACAGGCTGCTAAGCCAAAGGAAACCTCTTCCACCTATTTCTTCGGTGGCGGAGGCTGGTACCTTGACCTCCCTCTGACTGTCATACGTGACACCATGCCCTTTGGCAGGTGATCAGCCATGTGGTTCACACTTGGGACCTCAGGATCTTAATACATGAGCCCCTGCTGCCGAGTTAGAAGACCCTTCTCCTTTCGCTAAGGCCTAGCAGGCTTATCAACCTCTACACGTGGCCCTGCTGCCACTAGATGCGGATGGCTCTGTCCCCTTTGTGAGCTCTGGGCTAGATTACTGAATCATGCTACCCATCAGACGACACCTGGAGACCACCCTGAGCTGTCATTCAGCGGTGGAGCTGCCCCTCTGCTTGGGGCTGAGCGGCAAAGGGTGTTTGCCGTTGGCATGGAAAGTCCCACGCGCCCAAGAGACCTTCTCTGCCTTGTATCCCACCCCTGTGGGTGAATGAAGCTGGGAGTCTGCAGCCAAGTCTCCCAGATTTGAGCATCTGGGCAGGCTGGTGGCAGGACGTTCTCAGTAGTGGTCCGTTGATCCTTCAACCAGTTTCCGAGCCTCGCCTCTTCTTCCCACGTCACACTGCCAGGCAATCAGCCTCCTGTGAGGCTGCAGGAGGAAAATCTGCCTGCCTTCAGTTTTCTAGTGCATTGTACGACAGGATCGGGTGGCTGGTGACTAAGCATTCATTCTGTGGTTCACGTCTGGATCAGTGCATAAATGACTGTAACCCACGCTCCTTCATCTCTGAGCCCCGCTACTGGTGGCTGGTGCACAGGCAAGGTACCGCCTCACTATGTAACAAAGGGAGACTTCTTGGCTCACGCTGTAGAGACTCCTGCTTTAAGATCCAGCTTTCCCAGCTTCCGTTCTCTCAGCTGATAACCCACCCAAGAGCATGGCATTACTTGACTAGCAGTTATCATCTGATGGCTGTTTGATTGCCTGGCACCTCCCGATCCAGTTCTCACTCAGCTCCCTACGTCACAGAAGTGGTCCTTGTGGTCCCATATTGGCAGACTCAGGGGACGGAGGCTTTGGACTGTAGCAGTCACAGAAACTGAGCTTCTCCGTTAGTCCCTAGAGGTAGTTTGGTCAGCTTGAAGGCAGGGAAGCTGGCTTTGCTACTGCCCACGTTCTGCAGGGTGCACAGACGACTGTCTGTCACAGGCTGTTTTACAGCACTCCATTTGCGCATAAACTGTTGGCGTGTTTGGAAGAGAAATGTAATCTGTGCCATTTCTTTGAAAAATTACGGATATTGACATTTGATGCCTGTAATTATGATAAGAGCTCGTAGTGGAAGTCTGCTAGTGTTTCCAGAGAATAAATCAGCTTAGCCCCTTGCTTTTAAGAATTCAGGGATCAGCTCCAAGCTGTAAGCTAGGACCAAGTGCTACCAACTCTGCTCACAGCTGCCATCTCATGCCTCTGAGATGAAACACACTATGGAGAAAGAGAGTGTGCACAAAATCCTCCCCTTCGTTTTATGTTGCAACAGTCACTGTTGCTTTGAAGACTATCGACCTAATATCCAGTCGTGTTGCTCTAACCTGTCTATTTCATGGTATTTGTAAAGGCGGGTCACCATCATTAGCAGAGCAAGGGGAGGTGGGTAGAATTTGTGCCTAAACTTCTACACTTCTGTGACAGTTTTGCAAAGTTAATAATGCACATTTATTTATTTATTGCACGTGTATCATTACGTTTCAGAGTCAACCTTCTATTGCGTGAACAGAAGCATTTTACAGCTCTTAGAGCAATGGGATCTAAACCAAAGGTGGGCTAGGCGCATCCTAGAAAGTACACCCATGCTACATGGTGTAGTCTGATAGTGTGGAGGTGATGTAGTCTGTCAGAGTAAGCACAAAGCAGAGTCAGGGAAGGTTCCATAAAAGGCATCATGCAGAAAAGCAGGTAGACGGAGCAATGATCTTAGCATAAAACAATCCTTGTTTTCTTTTAGTTTAATATTGTCACCCCTCTGCCAAGCAGTACAAGAGTTGGAGTTTCCTATTGGACTTGGTCCTGGGATGTGTAAACGGGGGGATCTCGAGTAGGGAGGTTATGTTACCTCCATGTTTGGCACGGATGCAACTGCTACTGGAAAACTGCATCCAGTTCTGGTGTCCTCAGTTCCAGAAGGATGTTGATAAATTGCAGAGGGTTCAGAGAAGAGCCATGAGAATGATGAAAGGATCAGAAAACCTGCCTGACAGTGATTGAGTTCCTTAAGTCTATCTATTAAGCTTAACAAAGAGAAGGTTTAGGGGTGGCTTGCTGAGTCTGTAAGTATCTACATGGGGAACAAACATTTAACAATGGGCTCTTCACTCAAGCAGAGGAAGGTCCAATATGATGCAATGGCTGGAAGTTGAAACTAGACAAATTCAGACTGGAAATAAAGTGCAAATTTTGAATGGGGAGAGCAATTAACCATTGGAACAATGTACCCAGGGTTGTAGTGGATTATTCATCGCTCACTAATTTTTTAAATCAAGATCAGACGTTTATTTTGGGGCAGTTCTCTGGCCTGGGCTATGCAGGAGATCAGAGTGGTGCCTTCTGGCCTTGTAATCTATGAATTAATGAGGCGTCTGGGCATCTTTTTAGTGTATTTACCCTATCTACCCCAGCCCTTGAACGCTGATATTTTTGGAAGGGGGAGAGGGGATACTAACCCCAGTGTCCTTCTCACCAAATTCTGGTGCTGGTGTTCTGTTCTGCCTCTCTGTTTTCTTCCTGCAGTTGGTATTGGAGAAATTCTTCTCCTTTTTCTGCCCTATGCTCTCAGGTAGCATTGCTGTGCTCTGCTAAACAGCTGTCGTCCCCCCGTCCCCCCCAGAAGTGGCTGCACTTTGATGCTGCACAAAGTGATCTCTCCGTAATTTGAACATCAGCTTGTAAAGATGTTTGAGACACTGCAGGAAGATTATTATTTGACTGCAAGTTATGGGGCTCGAACGTTTGTACATGCATGGTCAGAATGAATAATTCCCTCTGCTGCAGGAATCCCTGGGTAAGAGTCCAAGACCTGTGCAGGAGGTCAGGCTAGATGGGGTTCAAATCTATTAAATAATTAATAAAGCATCCATCAATGTCTTCATTCTGATCGGAATCTGCGAAACTAACCTGGCCTAAATGACATGCAAAGCAGGGAAGCGCCAGCATGAAAATGGAGGAATTGGTATATGAGAAACTACTGAGCAGAACACAGAATGAAGACTGCCTGGAAAGAGTGTGGAAGAGGCAGAATGGGGAGATATAATTTCCTTGAACCAAGAGAGAGCCTCAGAGAACCGAGCCGGGAGGCTTTTATGGCATGTGCCTCAGCCAAGATAAGCTACTCGGTTATATTTGTTCAGCACATTTCAAGTAATAAGACACCCCAGAGTGTATAATAATGTGTTGGGATAACCCCATGCTTCTTGTGCTGGAAGAGAAGATGGAGCAACATCACAGACGGCTTTAATCGCAGGGGAAGAGGTCTTCTCCCCGCAGAATGAATGGCCCAGAATGACTACCGGATGGACGTATTTCAGAAGGATTCCTTTATTTCATGGTGTTTGATTTAGCTGAAGCAACAGATGCAATTTGAAGATAAGGCAACACGTTCCATATAAAACGCAGAGCATTCCTTACATGGCCCTGCAGCTCACAGGGAAGCCGTACCCCTCGTTATTGGAGCAGGAGATGCGCGGGTTCTAGTCCCCGCTCTGCAAGAGAAGTGGTGTCTGGTGGTTAGAGCAGGAGAGGGGTGTTGCAGCTGTGCCACTGATGCACTGCATCTCCTACGGGCAAATAACTTCACCTCTTTGGGCCTCCTTCTGAAAAACGGCAATAGTAACGGTTATAGGGCTGTGCCCCATAGCAAGCCCCCTGTGCGTGGAAGCACCCCCTTGTGGCTGGGGGCATGAGTTGCTGGGTCTTCCACCTGATCACCTCCATCTGGATCTTCTGTCACCCAGCCCTCAGGCCAGATCACTTGAAAAATCAGTCCTCTTCCAGGGTACTCCAAAACAAAAGGCCTTTTCCCACCCCCGGGGCTCAACTTGCAGTTCTCCTCACTCCTACTGGCGTGCCAACTCCTGGGGCTTTTTCCTGGGAATCCAAGCACAGCTTAAACCACACGGGTTTGGACTTCTCCTCAGTTCCCTGCTCCTCTTGTGGAAGGCCGGCCCCACGTCTGCTCACGCCAGGTCGGGGCCCACCACGGAGTTAGCTCCGCTCCTGCAGCTCACCTGTCCAGCCAGCTCGACTGCTCTCCTCCGCTGCCAGCTCCCCATGGCTGCGCTTCCTCCATTTCTAAGTCCCACGCCCAGTGGGGGTGTGGTGGGCTGGGCTGTAGCCCACCCCATCCCTAGGCTTCGGAGCCTGAGGTCCAGCCCAAGCTGAAACGTCTACACAGCTATTTTTAGCACGGTCGTGCTAGGGTGACCTGCTTTTCAAAAGTGGGACACATGAAAGAGACCTGTCCCCCTCCCCCATGGCCCTGCCCTCTGCCCCTTTTCATCCCCCAAGGCTCTGCCCCCTGGCCAGGCAGCTGCTGTGGGGAACCCGAGATCCTCAACCTGCAGTTGCACATGGGGGCTGGAGGGGGACACGGGTCAGAGACTGCCTCTAGGGGGACTTAGGCACTAAATATCTTGGGGGATGTGAGCCATCCTTCACATAAGGGTTGTGAGAAGAGTTGATCAAAAATTGGGGGGTAGGTTTCCATGTGGGATTTTTCACAGGAAAATTGTCCTAGAATATTTCTGATTTCCCCTGGGAAATTTTGGAACAAAACTGAGCCATGAATTTGTTTCATGAAGCCTGTAAGAAAAGGTTTGAAAAAGTGGGATTTGTGTCCCTTTGCTTTCCTGGGCTCTGGAGTTTGTTTTCAAGTTAGCAAAAGCTGAGAGAGCATCAGAAAGTGTGGGGGCGAAATGTTGAGGGGGAAGGGTTTCTAAACAAAACACTTCATATCGCTAAAGAATTTCTTTGAAATCCACCAAGATTTTTCCTGTGGCAAATGTCATTTTTGACAAAACCCTATTATCCAGTGGGGAAAACCCTTCCTTCGTAAAAATTTTGCCTGGCTCTAGTTGTGATTCTGAATTCACCGGCCTAAAGCATGTCGAGATTGTCCTGTAAAAGGCGCTGTAGAAGTGGGAAATTTTATGACCTTGCTTTAGTTTGAACTCCAGCTTTTTAGAGCGCTTTCTTAGGGCAATGCCTTCTACATGACACAGCTGACACAAAGAAGGCGAAATTCACCCGGTGCAGGGGACAAGCACAATAAAACCTCGGCACCCTTCACATCCCCATTAGGGAAGGGCTGTTCTGGGGTTTTCCGTTATAATTAGCTTGAGATGGGGATGATCATATGCCAGACACTTCAGATTCTTGAGCGCTTGAGCCTAGATCCACATAGGCTTCTATTTTGAAGCCTAACCCTATTGATTTCAAGTGAAGATCCGGGTTGCAGATCCTACAGGATGAGGGACATACAGATAGAAGGGTAGATTTGAATCCATCTTCTAATCTGGCTCAGGTTCTAATTGTAGATGAGGTTAAGGCAAGGAGATTGGCTCTTATATTCTCTTGGCAGCTTTCCCAATTGCTAATTACAGTCTCTCTACGGACTCAGTCTAATTGAGTTCTCCTATCTTTGCTTCATCAACGACCGATCTTCATAGGAAATGCCAATGTGGCTGGGATACAGCAAAGCAACCAGAGCTGTGAAAATTATTCCACTGAATAGTTTATTGGATGAACCTTTCCCTCCCTTTCTGCTTGTGGATTTGTTGCACTCAGGTCTCAGTTGTTGTCTTGTGTAATTGGTATTTGGAATAAATACTAACCCTTCAACATTTCAATAATATTAATTGAAAGTCCTTCAAGGACTAGACAGGTAGAGATGGGTTCAGTTTCAGGCATTGAAGGGGAAAGCATTCCAGGATATCTTTGCGCTGAGCCAAAGTTCAGTATCTGTCAAACCTTTGTCATACCTGTATTGTTATAAGGGTCAGAAACCTGGACCCTCTTACAGGCAGACTTGGAGTGGCTAGACTCATTCCATAAGCACGGTCCGCTCCAAATCCAGAGCATAAAGTGGTTTGACTTTTGAGTGAAATGTCGTCACCTTGCAGCAATCTGGCCTCCCTTCAGTCACTCATTGTATGAAAAAATGTCTCCAGGATAGACAAAAACACCGCAGCACACTGTGCTTAGGCGCTCCCTCGGCAAACGAAGGGCACGCCCTGCCCTTACCTGGTGGGCACCGTCCCAGAGATTTGTGGAGTAGCAGGATTGAGCCAGATCGGGGAACTTCACTACACGATGCCTGGAGTGACGCCATCAACCAGGGTCTCTTTAGCTGGTACAATGGTCCTTAATAGCGTATACCTGTTGGATGACTGTATTCGCTTTGCCCTAGACTGAGTCCTCTGCAACTTTACCTTTTAATATCCCTCTCTCTGCACATTATTATAAAGGCCACATCCAGTATCAGGGCCTTTTGTGCTGGGGGTAGTAAAAACCCATAGTATGAGATGGTCTGCTCCAAAGCATTTACAATCTAAACAGACAAGGGAAATAAAGGCAGGGCTAATAATGATTCCTGATACCGAGCTCTTCATCCATCAATCTCAAAGGAGGACAGTATCATGAGCCCCATTTTGCAGATAGGGAAACTGAGGAACAGAATGGTGAAGTGACTTTCCCAAGGCCCCCCAGCAGGCCAGTTGCAGAGCCAGGGCTATATCCCACAACTCTGGAGTCCCAGTCTGATGTGCTGTCTATTAGGCAATGCTTCCTCCCCCATTATCCCCATTTTCTCTGAGGCAGAGAGAGGTGAAAGGCCAGATCCTCAAAGGTGTAAGCTCCTAATCTTGGATTTCAATCAAGGACCCTAAATACCTTTGAAGATCTCAGCCTAAGTGACTTGCCCAAGTCTGTGGCCAAGCTGGAAAATGACCCCAGCCCCTCGGAGTCTCACCCAGTGTCTCAGCTGAAAGAAGAGCCTTCCTCTCCCTTTTACTTGCTAAGTTCTAGAGTCCAGCTGCCTAGTCAAACCTGAGCAGGGCAAGATGCTCCGGGTCTGCCGAAGTCTTAGTTCACAGCCAGGAAGGGAACAGCACATTCATCTACAGCAGAGCGTGACCTGCTCTTCCCCAGAGCAGATGTTCCAGCTGTTAGCCCAGCCTCCCCAGCCTGGAGTGGATGGGGACACACACATGTGCAGAGTACGTTAACTGGCCCATCCCTCTGCCCTTTGCAACGAGACCTCAGGCATGGAATCCATAGAAGCAAGAGGGAGAAAGAGAGAACGCTGTGTACGGGGAAACTGTTCTGCTCTGTCTTCAATTCCCAAGTCTAGACGCAATGTTGGGGTGGGAAGGGGGGTCCGCTGGGCTGGGATAGGATGAGGAGAGCAACATTGGAGCACACCACCACAGAGACGTCAGCGCCAGCCTGGGTCCCCATATCCAGCACTGAGGGGGCTAGGGCAAGGATGTGAGAAGGGGGCGGTCCTGTGGCTACAGCACGAGCAGCCAGGACATCTGGCCTCCTGTCTCTTCTCAGCTCTCTCACAGACCCACTGTGCAACTGGGCAAAGCACTCTATGTCTCCCTGCCTTAGTTTCCCCAGCTGTAAGTAGGGGTAATGCTCCCCATCTCATGAGGGCTGGGGGAAGGCTGCAAGACTTAATTCATTAGCTCGCTTGGACAGCCGCCACTGAAGGCAGTGATAGAAAGGCAAAAGTTTCTCGCAGGAACTGACATTGTCTGCTATCTGCCTTTTCTTTTGATGACGCGGGATCTTTGGGGCTTGAAAAATGCAAACGCCGTCTCTAACAAAATCCATAGTGTGCTGCCAGCTCAAAGAGGCAGGTGGTGGTCAGCTGCCATCAGAAACAGCTGTTCCCAGGGGAACTGATAAATCCTGGAGCTCATCATGGGCTGTAGATCCTTTCACCTTTCAATTGCCAGCTAGGATAGGGGCTGACCAGCAGGGGAAATGTGGCAGGGCAGCTGCCCACCTTGTTCTGCAATCTCTAGGCCTGTCTAAGCTCTCTGAAAAAGAGCTTTGCCTTAATGTCAGTCATCAGAGCTCACCCCTGCTACCGCATCTACCTTACGGGCCATGTGACCTTATGTTTCCACTTCAGAGCACTTTTCATACAGTATGTGGAGCATTTATCTTAAACAGTGAATTGCAGCCACTTCTGGGTCAGAACACAGCAGCTGTTTGATTGTGAGCAGCATCCCGATTAAACTCCATGGGGGTGGAGGAAAGGGTTCAGCAGACACAAGATTCAAGTGTTGAGACTGAGGTTGAAATTTGGACCGGGCACGGGCTTAAGAATCTCATATATCCGAAGCATTTGGTGGTGGCTACTGTGAGAAACAGGCTAGTGGGCTAGATAGACCCCTGGCCAGATCCATTCTGGCTGCTCCTATGCTTTTGCCAGGCGCCATGGAATCTTTGATACTAAATTTCAGTGCAGAGACTTAGCTCTCACCTGTGGATTTCAAAGCGCCTTACAAAGGCGGATAAGTATCATCACTGCTACATTACAGAGGGGGAAACCGAGGCACAGAGCCTGTGGACGTGCCTTGCCCAAGCATACGTAGTGAGTCATCGGCAGGGCTTGGAATACAACCCACGTCAGCTTTACATCTTATTCCAAAGGCTGGCTGCTCCAGTGACGTGATAGCTAGCTCCAGATTGGGGCATTCTCGTATGGCCGTTGTGTATCCCGTGTGCGCCAGGGACAAGGTATATTTGAAACCCCAGGTCTGCAAGTTCCCACAGGCTGCAGCCTACGCAGGCACCTTCATCTCCTTTTCCCCCCGGCGGTCTCTCCCAGTAAGGAGCCAGCCCAGCCTGCGAGAGCCAGCGGAGCTCACAGCACCTTCGATCAAAGGCGCGTCCTTTCTCGGCATGGATTCGTGGCTGGAATTGCTTGGATGAGCAGCGTGGTTAAGCAGGGCATAGTGCGGGATGTACTACTGTCCTCAGCAGGGTGAGTTTTAAAACCCCACCCACGAGCCAGAGAGGACAGTCATGGCCCTCGGGTCCTTGGCATCCTTTCTTGTATGTGTGGCTAGTGCCATCACCACAGGCATGGCGGGCGAAGGTTTATCTTTCGCAGTGCACCGCGGTAGGTGTTATTAGAGATTGTGAACTTTAAACCAATTCGCACCCAAGGCACATTACAGTAATAAAGGCCAGGGAGGAATATGAGAAACGAATCTGAACTGAGCCCGTTTTACATCACGTCAGGGGCAGTTTGGTGCAAATGGAGCCGTTCATGGCAGCAAGGTCTATGTGCTGGAGGATTTGGATTATTAGAACTTCAGGGAAGGGACCTGCTGTTTTATTTGCCTGGGAAATGCCATGAATACTTCTCTCAGTCTTTTCTGTTTGTCTTAAAACTTTCTCTAGCACCCATCGCCAGAGCCCCGGAGCACTTGCCAGGTAAATTCGTTCAGAGCGGCGCATTCATCCTTTGTGAGCTTGAAGTGTCTTCTGCTGGTCTCTGCTCTCGCCCTAATGCAGCATGGCGCTCTGTCTTCCTCTAGCAGCCGCTCCAGTGACCAAGAGACTCTGAGCACGGTGGAAATTTCTTTCATCAAAAAGGAGGGTCTTTGCAGCATGTCCAGAAGATGGCCAGACACTGGACGGGTCCCTACTCATCTAGAAGCTCATTTCACAGCTGTATCCCTCCCATCCAGGACAATTCTTTTCTGGCACAGCTGCCTTGCTGGGTCATGGATGGAGACACAGCTGCTGATGTGGCTGGATCCTGACCTAAAAAGGCTGGCAGCCACATTGTACGTGACCTGGAGCTTCAGCCTTGCGGCCATTGCATCCAGACATAGTGATTTACCATAATCCAGACTGGAGGTGACACGTGCGAGGAGACCGAGGTTCTGTTTGTGGTTCCATGATCATCCCCCTACAGGACCTCGAACAAGTCCCCTTATCTCTGTTTCCCTCCCAGGCTTGCTTTGTCTAGACTGTGAGCAGTGGCCACGTGTTTGTACCAGCAGCTAGTGCCAAGGTATCCTCCACTCAGTTGGGGCCAGTGGTGGGTTGTACAAACCTCGCATGGGGACAGAAGCAGTTTTGGACCCAGGTGACTCTGCCCTACTGAGCCTGCTCCAGCCAGAGGAGGAGCTGGAAAGGGAGCAGAGCTGCTCTGAAAGGGAGGTAGGCCTCCTCCTCCACTGTCTATCTCGGCAGCTCCTGAAGAAGGGTGCAGCAGAGTTTCTAGCTGTTGGGGAGGCTCTGCCAGTGGCAGCTATCCCAGGCCCTAGAAAAGGGGCTAGCCTTTCCCTCAGAGCAAGGACCCTTTGCCTAGCTTCTGGAGGATCATAGAGAAGGCATTTGACCATGCCTTGGACTAGGGATGCAAGTGCTAGGAAACAGCCTGGGGAGGCAGCCCCAAAGTGCTCCGGGGAGTTTGTCATCACCACCTCGCACTTGGCCCTGGGCCAAAGCCTGCTGAAAAGGGAGCGTCCGGATTCCCCTACCTGCCACCCTTTTTTGCGCAGGAAGCATAAACTCACCCACTTATGGAGACAAGGTGAGGACAAAAGCCAGCCCAGCCACCCCTGGGGAGTCCACATGTGGGCAGAAGACCCTTTCTTTTGTGGGAACGTGGGACTATAGATATTTGGTTGGACTCCTCACCCTGGAAGGGAGCAAACTCAGGTGGTGACCTGGCGGAGGGTTGAGTGGCTACCTGCCGAAAGGTGGGCCACCGCAGCATTGGAGCGATTGCTGGCAAGGGACACTGGAGACGGGGAGAACCAGGCGCCAGTGACTTAGCCTTTAGGTGACACCATCGGCAAGCCCAGCCCCCCACAGGGCCTCTAGATGTAATACGAATTAGTAATTGCATGTGACAAATCTAACACAAAGCTGCAAAACTAAAGAATTAAAAATGAGGGGGAGGGAATCAATATATTGACAGAAATGTTTGCAGCAGGTGCCAAAAGTAGAGTGGATAATGCAGCCTAATACTAATTTAAATTTATGAGGTGCGAAGGGCTCTTAACTCCCAATAAAATAATTGATAAACTATGCCAATATTACAGGTAAAAAAGGCAAATATAGCAATATTCCTGGAGGGCTAGATGGTTTGAGAAACACAGCCTTTGTGCTCTAGGACACTGGTTTTCAACCTGTGGTCCACAGACTCCTGGAGGCCCACAGACTGTGTCTAAGGGTCTGCAAGAGGTTGACGTTACTATAGAAAAGTGGTTTTCAAGCTGTGGTCTGCAGACGCCTGAGGATCCACAGACGATCTAAAATTTCCAAAGGGATCTGCACCTCCATTCAAAATTATTTAGGGATCCATAAATGGAAAAAACGTAGAAAACTCTGCTCTAGGATGATGGTTTCACTCCAGCCCTGGCCAGGCATGGCAACATGAAATGAGTGAGGGTTTTGGGGTTTTTTTTTGTTTTGTTTTGGTTTGGTTTTTTGGGGGGGTTGGTCTTCATGCTCTTACTTTGACTGGACAAAGCCAGGACAATCTCAGCGTCACAAAAAGCACCATTGCAGTTTGTCTCGGGCAGAGAAATCACGCAAGCGGGGCCAAATTATGAAGTGCTCGGAACTCACATGCCAATCCAGAGTCCTCAAAGGAGCTCAGCTCTCATTTAGACCCCTAAGCAAGGCCCAGATTGGCCAAAGCACTCAGCACCCAGCAGCTGCCAAGAGGCAATCTGTGTGGTGAGATCTGAGGCATGCTGGCTAGGGGAGAATGGGAGAAAAACGCATGCTGCTTCTTCCTTTTGGGGAAACAAAGAGTTTCAGAGTCAGGGCTGAATGTCAAGGCACCTTCCTTCTGCACCCATCTCACCTGAGAAAGATGCATATAGGGCTTTGCCCGGTAAGACCCGTGTGCTGATTCCTCGTTTGGAGACTTCTTTCTTTCTTTTTTCCTCCCCTGCTCCTACCCCCAGACATCTGAAGGGTCTGTACACCTGGCTCTCATTTCTTTTGCTTGACCCACCGGTGCACTTCAAAGATAAGAGGACCTTCAGCATAGCCAAAATTTACAAGTCTTAACAACCGGTGCAATCATTCCTGAAGGCAAAGAAGCTGCTTTCTTGCCCCTAATCAATGTGAATCTGGCGAAAGACCAAACAGCATCTGGTGTTTTCCACATGTCAGCTAATACCCATATCCTATTTTACAATTGGAGGCTATTCCCACTGCATGTGCAATGGCCTGCCTCCTCTTTGTCACCGTTCCAGCCCCTAGATCTGTGCATTCTCCACTTGTTTTTAAAGATTACTCTGTGAGTTCAGCCCAACAATTTCAGGTCAGCATTTTGCAAGGAATTGCATTGTGCTTTCCTCTGTGTTCCACACCGAGGCAACTAAGGCAAGGTCCCAGATGGCTCAGGGTTGGAATGAAGTCATTCTGACCCTTGAATAAACCTTGGTGTATCTTAGCACTGCGAAGAAAAGTTAATTTGCACATTAGCAACTCGTTTTGCTGTTGAAGTTTATCCACATGCGTCCATTTCTAGTACACCAGTCAGGAAGATTCTTCTTCTGTGAGCCATACTGCTGATGGTTTTTTCCATGGAGGGTTGTAACCATGCCATGTTACCTCGTGTAGGATCTGACTGGATAGCTTTTTGCAGGGAAGAACTCCAAAGCTACCCATGGCCCTGATTCAAGGAAGCACTTAAACAAGAATCTAAATCCATCCTTAGGCAGGAAACCATGTGAGCTTGAGTCCCATTGACTAATATGGGAGTTCAGCACATGTGTAAACACCTTCTGGAATTGGGGCCTATATGAGGAAGCGCTGGAGATTTGGCCAGGAATTTCCAGACCTAGTTGCCTAAAGTGTGTCTCCCAAATTACCATATATAGGCACCAAAATAAACATCCTCATGTTTCTAAAGGGGCCGAGCACCTGCGGGTCCCATGGACTACAGTTGGGTTGGTGGGTGTGGAGTATCCCTGAAAATCACAGCTGTTATTTAGGTGTCTAAAAACAGTGATTTAGGAGCCTCACTTTAAGCTCCCAAAATTGGAGAGTTTGGCAAATTCTAGCCTTCCTAGGTGGACTTTGTCCATTATCAAGCCAGCATTTCCTTGAGGAGGTAGGAGGTACTGCACTACTATAGATGATGGGTGAAATTCTGGCTCTATTGAAATGATTGGGCATTTTATAATTGACTTCAGTGGGGCCAAGATATCACCTAAAGATTAAACACCCCTCAGGAATAGTCTAGGTATTACATAGTCCTGCCTTGGACTAAGTGACCTACGGAGGTCCTTTTCCGTCCTTCACTTCTGTGATCCCAGGCATTTTTTTGCAAGCATGTTAGTCCTAATGATTCAGCCAATTCCAATTTGTATAATCATATTCTTGCAAATGAAGAGTCCCCTGCTCTTTCAGCTAGCCAGTACCTTCTTAGAACCATAGGATTCAAACGGACCGGACGGGTCATCTCGTCAACCCCTCTGCCAAGAGGCAGGGTTTGTTGTGGCTAATCCATCCAAGACAGGTGGCTATCCAGCCTCTCTTGAAACACTCCAGTGACGGAGCTTCCACAACATCCCGAGGTAGTGCCATTGTCCTACAGCTCTTACAGTTAGGAAGCTTTTCTTCAGATTTAATCTAAATCTGCTGTGCTGTAGTTTGAACCCTCTGCCTCTTGTCCTACCCTTTGTGGCAAAAGAGAACAACCTCTTTCCATTTTTTTCTGGCAGCCTTTCAAGTATCTGAAGACTGCTATCACATCCCCCCTTAACCTGCTTTTCCAGATGAAACATACCCAGTTCCTTCAGCCCTTGCTAGTATGGATTGCATGCCAACCCTTTGATCATCTTTCTCGTTCACCTCTGGGTCCTTTCCAGGTTCTCCACATCCTTTCTAGACATTGCTGACCAAAATTGGACACACTACTCCACCTGAGGCCTAGCCAGTGCCAAGTTGTGCAGGGTATCACCTCCCGTGACTTGCATGCTATGCCTTTGTTAATGCAACCTAAAATTGCATTTCCTTTTTTTTGCGACAGCATCGCATTGCTGATTCAGGTTGCCGGTTGTGATCCACCACAACTCCCAGATCCTTCTCAGCAGTGCTGCTGCCAAGCCAGTTATCCCCCATCCTGTATTTGTGCTTTTGGTTTTTCTTCCCTAAGTGCAGCACCGTACATTTGCCTTTGTTGAATTTCACTTTGTTGCCTAAAGCCCATTTCTCAAGATCCTTCTGAATTTTAGCTCTCTCCTTCAAAGTGTTGGCAGCCTCCCCACCCTCCAGCTTTGTGTCCTCTGCAAATTTGATCAATATGCTCTCTGTACCTCCATCCAGGTCACTAATAAAAGTGTAAACAACGTCAGACCCAGAACAGATCCCTATTGAATCCCACTTGAGACCACCTTCCAATCTGACATCATTCCATTATTAGTTACTCTTTGTTCGTGGTTGTTTAACCAATTATGTATCTACTTAATGGTCATTCTGTTGAGCCTGCATTTCTCCAGGTTACCTATCAGAATATCCTTTTTGCCCTCTTTCACTGTGGCATTGTATAACACTGCTGCATGCTGTTAAGAAGCTGTTATTTCCCACACCATAACTGTCTGCATTTCAGTGCTGGGTGAAGAGATCCATATATGGAGATTTTATATTGATTTTTATCCAGTGCCATGTGTTGAAAGATGCTGAACATTGTTATCTCAGTCACATAGAAAAGCAAAAGATGGGGCACACTCTTCTCTGGTGTAACTTCAGGAGTTACACCAAGACTATATTATATTTGTCCCAGTATTTCTGTGTGTACAGGATGGGTGTCCATCTTAGAATCTATAACAGTGCCTTAATGAATTAGAATAATAGAATATTAGAGTTGGAAGGGACCTCAGGAGGTATCTAACCCAACCTCCTGCTCAAAGTAGGACCAACCAAATCATCCCAGCCAGGGATTTGGCAAGCTGCACCTTAAAAACCTCTAAGGATGGCGATTCCACCACCTCGCTAGGTAACCCATTCCAGCGCTTCACCACCTGCCTAGAGAGAAAGTTTTCCTAATATCCAGCCTAGACCTCCCCCACTGCAACTTGAGACCGTTGCTCCTTGTTCTGTCACCTGCCACCACTGAAAACAGCCTAGCACCATCCTCCCTGGAACCCCCTTTCAGGTAGTTAAAGGCTGCTATCAAATCCCCCTCATTCTTCTCTTCTGCAGACTAAACAGGCCTAGTTCTTTCAGCCTCTCCTCATAAGTCTTGTGCTCCAGCCCTCCAATCATTTTTGTTGCCCTCCGCTGGACTCTCACCAACTTGTCCACATCCTTTTTGTAGTGCGGGGCCCCAAAACTGGACACAATACTCCAAATGCGGCCTCACCAATGCCAAATAGAGGGGAATAATCACTTCCCGCGATCTGCTGGCAATGCTCTTACTAATGCAGCCCAATATGCCATTAGCCTTCTTGGCAACCAGGGCACACTGTGGACTCATATCCAGCTTCTTATCCACTGTAACCCCCAGGTCCTTTTCTGCAGAACTTTTCTGCAGAGCTCATCGGTCCCCAGTCTGTAGCTGTGTGTGGGATTCTTCCGTCCTAAGTGCAGGACTCTGCACTCGTCCTTGTTGAACCTCATCAGATTTCTTTTGGCCCAATCCTCCGATTTGTTTAGGTCCTTCTGTATCCTATCCCTCCCTTCCTGGGTATCTACCACTCCCCCTAGCTTAGTGTCATCTGCAAACTTGCTGAGGGTGCAATCTACCCCATCCTCCAGATCATCAATGAAGATGTTGAACAAAACCGGTCCCAGGACCGACCCTTGGGGCACTCCACTTGTGACCGGCTGCCAGCTAGACATGGAGCCATTGATCACTACTCGTTGAGCTCTTTCCTTTAGTCAATTCTCTGGTCATTTCGTAGTCCATTCACCCAACCCACACTTCTTTAACTTGCTGATAAGAATACTGTGGGAGACCGTATCAAAAGCTTTGCTGAAGTCAAGGTATATCACGTCCACCGCTTTCCCCTCATCCACAGAACCAGTCACCTCTTCATAGAAGGCAATCAGGTTGGTCAGGCACGACTTGCTCTTGGTGAATCCATGTTGACTGCTCCTGATCACCTGCCTCTCTTTTAAATGCCTTCAAATGGATTCCTTGAGGGCCTGCTCCATGATTTTTCCAGGGATTGAGGTGAGGCTGACCGGCCTATAGTTCCCTGGATCCTCTTTCTTCCCTTTCTTGAATTAGTGCTGCTCTCGTTAACTAGAGTCAAATCTTAGGCACGATATGAAAGCAAGTTTGCTATTCGCCTTGTCCTGATCTCCCGTCTCACACAGGGCACGTCTACACTGCGCAGTAAAGTCAATGTAAGTTCGGTGGGTGAGAGTCGACTGAAATTAAAAAGGTGGAGGAGGGCAATCACACCACACGCATTGCTTTGGGGGTTTGCATCCCCACCAGCCACTCTTGCATCGATAATTACAGTGGTGCACCATGGGTAGCTATCCCATCATGCAGCTACCAGCAGTATCTTTTGGAAAGGTTGTCGTCCTCCCATGATGCAATGTGCTCCCTTCCCTCTTGTCCAGAAAAACAAAGATTTTTCCAAACCCGACTCTGCCATGCACTTGCTATTGCTGAAGAGGCATGGAGCCCGCTCAGCTGTGCACTATTCTTGTGAGCATCACAAATACCTCATGACTTATCCTGCCGTATTGTCAAGGCCAAGACAGGAGCCGCAGCATGGAAAATTGTGATGTTACTGAGGCCGCCCTGCTACAAGCCTTAGAAAGAAACAATTCCTGTTTGCATGCTGTCATGCACTATCTTCAGTCGGTGGGGCACCACTTCTAGTCCCGGGAAACAAGCGCAGGTTGGTGGGATCGCATCATTATGAAGGTGTGGGATGATGAGGAGTGGCTGCAGAACTTTCATATTCGAAAGGCCACTTTCATTGAACTTTGCACAGAGCTGTCCCCAGCCTTGAAGTGCATGAATAGCAGATGACAGAACAAGGAGCAATGGTCTCAAGTTGCAGTGGGGGGGGGCGTCTAGGTTGGATATGAGGAAAACGTTTTTGACTAGGAGGTTGGTGAAGCACTGGAATGGGTTACCTAGGGAGGTGGTGGCATCTCCATCTTTGGTGGTTTTTATGCTGTGGCTTGACAAAGCCCTGGCTGGGATGATTTAGCTGAGGATAGTCCTGCTTTGAGCAGGGGATTGGACTAGATACCTCTTGAGGTCCCTTCCAACCCTCATCTTCTATGTTTCTTTGAATACTCCCTTGGGACCAGCTCTGACAGTGGAGAAGCGAGTGGTCATTGCCCTGTGGAAGCTAGCAACCCCAGACTGCTACTAGTCAGTTGTGAATCAATTCGGAGTTGGTAAATCCAGCATCAGAGCTGCTATGATACAAGTGTGCCGGGCCATTAAAAGACTTCTGCTGAGAAGGGTAGTGACTTTGGGAAACATGCAGGACAGTGGATAGGATTGCTGCAATGGGGTTTCCAAACTGGGGGGGGGCCAAAAGATGGCACGTATATCCCTATCTTAGCATTGGACCACCTTGCCACAGAGTACATCATGTTGAAACGCCAATAGTGATCCTGGGGGATCTTACCTCCCCCTTGCTCCCCTGGTTGGGACTGGACAAGTGAAAAGGAGCGTTTCAATAATTGTAGTGGTGGAATGTGCATTTGGCTGCTTAAAGGCAAGATGGTGCCATTTGCTCACTAGGTTAGACCTCAGTGAATGCAACATTCCAACTGTTATCTCTGCCTGCTGTGTGCTCCATAATGTGTGTGAAACGAAGGGGGAAAAGTTCCCCCTGGGTTGGGTTGTGGAGGATGATAAGCTGGCTGAAAATTTTGAGCAGCCAGATACCAGTGTAACGCTGAGAGCCATCTGCAGGGCACTGCACCTCAGGGAAGCACTGAAAACGCATTTTTGCAATGAACCGCAGTAATGTACGTCTCTGTCAGTGCTGTCTTCCCTTCCCAACCCCCACCCTTGCACCATCGTTCCACCCCCCTTTTTCCCCTGCCGACCATTCCCAAGAGCTCAATGAATAAAAAGTAATGTTTTTTAAAGCAGTAACGTTTTATTGGTGATCTATTAAGGGGGGGGGGGAGAGGAAGATCTTTAACAGTCACATAAGGCTGCTAGGGGGATCCAGAGCAAAGTGTGACTGTGCAAACAGCAACGCATGCACGCTCCCAGTTCTTAAAGGGGCCATTGCCTTTTTCTGCTTCCCTCCACCGGTGTGGAGTGGAGCACATATTGCACCGTGCTTGACCTTCTCCTAGAGCGCTTCAGGCTGGGAAACAGCTTGCTAGCTGAGTGTTTTGCAGGGGCTGCAGAGGGAGTCTGTCCTGCCACTGCTCTTCCTGGAGCTCAGACTGATCCTTCATAATATGCAACATCTCCTCTTTCGTTGCACACTCCTGCTCCTGGGCTGATTTCCTGGTTTCTATGTCCATGTTCATTTTCTCTGTCGATGACTTCCTCCAGATTCTGAGCTCTGTGGCAGCAGCCACACAGGCATTCATTAGTTTGTTGAACTTGTCATTTCAAGTTGTTTGTTTTTCTCAACTTCTAATCTGGGAAAGGCGCTCTGCAGGAGTAGATGCTGGGGTGAAGGCCGAGCTGTCCACTGTAAGTCTAGCAAAGCACAAAATGTCCATTGTTAGCTGGTCCCATGGACAAAAAGCAGTGTTACAATGTAAAAAGAACTCCCTTTCATATTCACAAGGCAAAGCCAGACCCGCATACCAATCTGTACCTATCGTACTGCTTGGAGTAACGTTCCAGCCATGGTAAATAAGAGGCCCTTGCATCCATTATAGGGAAGTCTCTGTAGCACTAAATTTCCCAATCCACACTTAAACAAGAAGCAGGATCTTTGGGCTCCCCTTTACCATCCCAAAGTCTGATTTGGGAGGAGGTGGTCCAAAGGGATTGGAGAAGGGTGTGGGTGAAGTGTTGCTGGAGAAAACATAGAGGTCCGTGAACAGGTGCCCCTAACACCCAAGCCAAAAATATCATGGCTAGGAATGATCTGTGTTGGGCCAAGGACACTGCATATGGCAGGGGAATAAGAAGCAGTGACTATATTGGTCAGGTACTGTAAACTTGTGCCATCTTCCCCAGGTGACCATGTGTGATATCAGTCTCTTGAGGGTAGCACAGGCAAAAAGGAAGATTTGCTGCAAGCATCGGGGTACAGGTCTGGCTTAGGCTGCTATGCTGTGTCCCACAATGATGCCTGCTCACTGAATAGCAGTGGGGCAGGGAAAAGTATCCTACCGTGGCAGAAGAAATAAGGCTGCCTTTCCAAGAAACCTTCTGCCAAGAATTGAGGAGTACCTACATGAAAGTTTCCTGGAGATATCCACAGAGGATTCTCAGAGCATCCCCATGCATGCAAATAATCTGTTCCAAGGGCAAGCTTCTGCTTAAGTGAACCAACACCCAGGAAGCCCATCCCCACAAAAACAGACTCCTTTTTATTGAAGAAATAAGAAGCTGGACTGGGGCTATAACCACAGAAATACGATTTGCTATACACAGTCACCAGATGTGCCTTCCCCACTCTCTCAGTCGCTCACACTGTCCTGCATCCAACTGGGGTGCTCTGGGGTCACAAACAGGTCCTGGCTCTCGGGGAGAATGGATACTCCACTCGCCTGCCCCCGGTTCTCCTCCTCCTCATCCACAGAGTCTTCCTCATTCATACTGGCCTGGATTCCACGGAGGTCTCTATGCTGCGTGATGGGGCAGTGGTGGGGTCACCACTGAGAACCACATGCAGCTCCTAATAAAAGCAGCATGTCTTTGGTGATGAGCCAGAACGACTGTTCGCCTCCCAGGTTTTCTGAGATGCCTGCCTCAGCTCTTTGATTTTAACGCGGCACTGCTGGGTGTTCCTGTTGTGGCTCTTCTCCACATACCATGCGATATTGTTTCAGAGATATCCAAATTTCTTTTGCTGGCTTGGAGCTGAGCCAGAACAGACTCTTCGCCCCACAGGCTGATGAGATCCAAGACCCCAGGTCAACTCCAGGCTGGAGCGTGTTTGGGGCGTGCCGTCGCCATGAGGAGTTCAGCTACAAAGCTCTCTTCACACCGACCAAACAGAAAATGGGAATTCAAAATTTCCCAGGGCTTCATGGGAGGGGCTGTTTCCTGGCCATGTGGCCACGGTGTAGCAGAGTGCGAATGTCCAGAGCGGTCACAACAGAGCATTATGGGTTACCTCTCGGAGGCCAATGAGGTTGACTTACATTGCGTTCTGCCTACACTGACGCTCATTCGACCCGTACAATTCGACTGCAGCGCTACCTCACTTGCGGAGGTGGTTTTTATTAAGTCAAATTTTACCACGGTTTAGCTCGGCGGGACTGACCTGCCAGTGGAGATGCCTACATCACGTGGTCTATGGAAGCCACGTTCTGTTGACCTACATTGTCCGTGTAGACCAGGCCTCATTTGACAGTACTTTGTATTCTGTTGTCAGAGGACCAGGCCTGGAACATTAGGGTGCAGGTGTTTTAGCTGTGCATATCCACACGCCACTGAGCACACAGAGGCAGGACCCTTCGGGGATTATAGCTGGCCAGGTCTACAACTGTGCTTGTTCCCCGTGTCAGGGGAATTAACTTCCTGTTGTGCACATGCCGAGCACTGACTGGTTTAAATGAAAAAGTCTTTGGTAGATAATTACATTCTGTCTCCCTAAATTCCCCCTCTACCGTTACACCTGGAGATGGTATTCTTCTGTCCTAACATGTTCTGCTGTGATCCGTGATAATCCAATGGCCTTTCATCCAAGTGGAGGCTGACTTTCAATGGTGAGTGACATTATTTTGTGTGTGTGTGTGTGTGCGCCCACAGGCAGACAGATAAAAGGGACTGTATGGAATAGACAGAAGGGTCTATATAGAGCAGCTAGACAAATGTTAAGACAGATCTCTAGATGGCTCTGTACAGAGTAGCTGGATAGATGGATGGACGGCACTCTAAGTTTGGTAGATGATTATTTATTATTTGGGTGACATTTCTTACTGAAGCTCAGGTGGTGGGGGAATGTACTTTATTCAGAGCATTTTTCCATCCTGCACGCCCCAGATGTTCTGTAGAGCGCTGGCGGTAATGCTAGCCAGCTTCCCCTTTTTACCTTTTCAGTGAGTTATGGCCCTCTCTGGTTTTTGCTCTGTAAAGACCCAAGCCTCAGAGTTCACAAGGAGTTTAGCATCTCCATACGGTGCAACTCCGTGGCAAATGCATCTGGCTCCAGCCGTACCGATCACAGGAAACAGCCTTGCTGCTGTTAGCTTATCAGGGTGGACGAAAAGCACTTTCTTTTGCAAAGAGAATAGGCGAGCAACATCCATGACCAGGACTCTGCTCCGTATTTTATTCTTTTGGAGCACTCATGAACCGCTGGCAGATCCCCCTCCAGTGCCACGAAGCACGATTGTGGTGAGGGGGGGGACAAACACCAGCTCAGTAAACAGGGAAGGGTCCTGTAAGATTTGCAAGGTTTCCTGTGGTTTCCAAACGCAGCAGCTATGTTTTATTCCATGCAGTTTGCACTTTGCTCTCGTGGTGGAGAAGCCACGGGGTGGGTGTCTGGGCATGTGTGCGTGTGCAAAAGGAGTTCATGAAACATAGGTGCAGCGTATTCAGCCATCAAACAATTCTGAAAGGGACAACACAGAGCGCAGGGGGATGCGGAGCCCACTGCTCTGTCCATCCTTCTCACCAGGCAGGCGCCGCTGCTGCTGCTGTTTTTCTAAGCTGGTGGTAGGAAGAGACTCCGTGACTTGCACAAAATCACTCCTTTGGTCAGCAGCACAGTCAAGAGCAGAACTTCCGTCTCCTGACTCAGGTCCTCTCTGCTGGATCCTGCTGCTCCCTTACAAAAGCCCAGGGTAAATATGACCGAGAGGAAGCTCGTAGGTTAATGGAGGTGGAACCCCCATGTGTCAGCAGCAGGGCTGGATCCCAGGCCTCTCAGCACAGATCTCTCGCATTTGACTAAAGGACTATCTCCATTAGCTGCCAGCAGTAATAAGCTGTTACCCCCTTGCGACCAGCCACCAGAGGGCGCCAATGGATTACCCAGCCAGTTCTTGAGACGTGTGGGTTGTAGTTTCACACCTTGATGCGCTTGACAATTGTGATGGCAGCTAGAAATAGGCCCAAGCACCGAAGCTTATTGGGAGATTATTGTCCTTTTGTGTTAGTGTGATGCCTAGAAGTCGCAGCTGAGACTGGGCCCCATTGTGCTAGGTGTGGCACATTCACATAGTGAGAGACAGCCTCTGCCCCAAAGAGCTTACAATCAAAATTCATAGATTTCAAGGCCAGAAGAGACCATTATGATCCTCTGGTCTGACTCTTGCGTAACCCAGGCCAGAAAATGACTCCAAAATAATCCTGTTAGAAAAACATCCACTCTTGATTTAAAAATTGTCAGTGACGGAGAATCCACCAGGATCCTTGGTTAGTTACTCTCTCTGTTTAAAAATGGACACCTTATTTCCTGTCTGAATTTGTCTAGCTTCAACTTCGTGCTGTTGGATCATGTCAGACCTTTTTCTGATAGACTACAGAGCCCATTACTCAATATAAGTACCAATGTAGGTACTTATAAATGGTAAGCATCACCTCTTCACCTTCTCTTTGTTAAGCTAAATAGATTGAGCTCCTGGAGTCTCTCACTGTAGGATTCCCCATTTACAATTACGTTTTGAGACATGTAGGCTATCCGTCTTTTACTCCATTTAATGTGTGCCATGTTAATTTTATGTCTGTCTAGTTCTTAAATCAAAATATCATGCAACACCAACTCAATGCCTTACAGAAGTCTAAGTATATTACATCAACACTATTATCTTTTTTCAGCCAAACTTGTAATCTCAGAAAAAAAAGGTATCATGTTAGTTTGACAGGCTCTATCATCTTCCTCAACTGTAGGACTGTGGCTTTTGGTGCATCTAGTAAAGTGTTCTTACACAATTCCCAATTATCATTCATATTTTTCTGATTAAATCCTTCCTCCCAATTGATTTGGCTCATAATTGTTTTCAGCTTTGTGAAATTGGACTTTATTCTGTTTGCACATTATAAATGTAATCAAGTCATGACCACTTATACTTAAATTCCCATTAATTTTTAGTTCTGTGATCAGTGCCTCTTCATCTATCAAAGCATGTTCTACTATAGAATTCCCCGCGGTTGGATGTAACACTTGTTGTGTTAGAAAATTGCCATTGACCATGTTTAGAAATTTTAAGATGTTTTCTGACTGGAAGCACGAGTCCTCCAGTATATTTCACTCAAATGGAAGTCCTCCGTGGTCACGCAGCTTTTTTCCTCTACACATTGTAGAGAGGTGCGTAAGGAGCTGCTCATCTGTTCCCTAGTGGGATTTGGTGTCGGTAGCAGATACCAGCTAATACCGCATGTTGCGCTTTTCCTCTTAGAACATTGATCCGCGAGCGTTCCAGGTCATCTTCCTCCCGCGTTGTCAGTGACTTGGAAACTGGTAATGCCATTTTTGACACAGAGTGACCCTCCCGCTGCCCTTTTGTCCACTCGATCCTTCCTACATCGCTTATAACCATTGATTTTAACATTTCAATCCTGGGAATCAACCCACCAGGTAATCAGTGATGCCAACTCAATCAACATTATGCTCCCAACTGAGCAATTCCCGTTCCTCTTGTGATACCCAAACTCCTGGCGTTGGGGGGTCGGCAGTTCAAGCATTGCTTGTCTTCCTGTCTTTTGGCTCCTTGATTAATTTTGTTCTCCACCTCTTGTTTTTGTGCTAACCAGAGTAGACAGGGCACTGAAAGTTGAAGGACAAACAAGAACATGGCCAAGGTCACCTGGCAATTTAGCAGCATGCTGAATGCAGACCCTGTTGGGATGACTAGGCTCCAAATTCATTACCCTATTCATGGAGCCGCACTGCTTCAAAAGGCTTCTGCCGCAGACCCTTTTCTAGCAATGGGCTAATGTTTACATCATGCTGTCTCCTATGGGTAACCCAAAGTGGTTCAGAAACTGGGACAATCCCTACACGCTGATTCTTGTGCATAACCCCTATTGGCTTCGCCAGCCTGCCCACCCTAGGGCAAAGCATAGGCAGACCCGCAGGTTCAAATATCCAGGGCACAGAGTGGGAGCAGTGGGCCAGAGAGAACTTCCCAGCCCACTGCACTTGTGCCAGGTGCAGCCAAAGCCTGGCACTTGGTGCATTTAGTGTGGGGTTGTGGCTAAGGGAAGCCAGCAGCCCCAAAGATGTTGCGTCTGCACAAGGCCATGGCTCCGTCCCATGAGTGGAGAGCAGAAGAGTCGTGTTTGCGGGAAGGTGAGAGACACCAGTTGTTGGGGGTCTTATTGCCAGAGGTATCCCCCCCCCCAGATCACCATGGAAGTATTTAATCTGTGCTCTAATCATAATGCACCACCATTACCGCACCCCTTGGAGCACATCTCCTCCTTCTGCCTCTGGAGAGGAGACCATCCAGGGCTGCAGCATTACCGTCTATGTCTCACTGGTCTCGCACACACAGCAGCAGGATGGGCTCGTGTCTCCTGCTGAGCACGGAGCTCCAGATCAGCCAGGGACCAAGCCAGGACACCCAGAGCTGCTCCCACTAGCTGCCTATGCTGCCATGCAGCCCCAAAGAGACGGAGTCTGTTCTCATCCAGGCCTTGTGCCTTTCCCACCCGCTGGAAAAGCTGCTCCGAGGAGAAGCGGGGGGGGAGTAGAAGGGAGGGTCTGAAACAATGAAGAGGGAGCCTAGAGGGTCTGAGGCCAGGATGTAAGGGGCTGTGTCTTGCACCAGCCTTCCACCCGACATCTCTCCAGACCACGACAGCCGCACAGCCCCAAAGAGAGAGAAGATCTCCAGTATCCTGGTCAAGCGCCTGCTCCCACCTGGGTTGCTGCTGACAGGTCAGCAGCTGAGGTTGGTCCTCCACAGCAGCGGATCTGGAAGTACCCTTTTCCCCCCATGGGGGAGGAACATGATCACCTATATTCTTGGCTGCTTCCAATCCCACGCGATCCGATGACCTTCCATGTTTTCCATTAAAAATACATTTCTTTCCGACAAAATTGAGCCATTTTTTCAAAAAAGGGAAGTTTTTGCCAAACAAATATGTGTTGAATGTTCTCAGAATTTCCCAGGTTTTGATGAACTCTTTACAATTGTTTAATTGTTTCCCCGCCACCCCCACCCCCTTTTTCTCTCCCCACTGCCGAATTTGATTCATTAGCTAAGTCACAGGGGGGAGATTTTTTAGAATAGAAAACGTTCAGGGGCAGGAGGGGATCATATTTCCAATATGGAAAGAAATGGATTAAAAAAAAAAACAGAACAAAAAAAATCCCTGAAACTCAGTGGAACGAACTCATATTGGAAAGTTTTGCACATTTTTTACAAATTCAGAAAATATCTATTTTGCCCAGCTTTGGTCTGTGTGTATAAGCATGACTATATTTTACATTTTAAATAGGTAAGTGAGCATCTTTGTATTTTATTATTATTATTCGGTAGTGACTACAAGCGCTAGTCATGGACTAGGGCCCATTGTTCTAGGCTCTGTACAAACACAGACCAAAAATGTTTGTAGTCCCTGCCCAAAGAGTTTATCTTTCATGTTTACTCTAAAGTGACAGCTGCTCTGATATTTCTGTTTGATTTTTGGAATATGAGAGAGAGTGAAATGCGTAGCTGGAAATGGGATTCTCCAAAAGTTTGCCCCTCAAGATTATGCAAACAAAATGTTCAGGACTTGAAAAGAAAAGCAGAAATAACTGATGCAGAAGTTCACAGAAAACTTTTCACCAATTCTCCCTTCTCTGCTCTCATGAGTCCTGGCTGCTGAAATATAAAAACCCAAACAAAGTACCCAGTTTTGCCAATCAAAAGCTTTAAAAAATGATGAGATTTTTAAGCTAATAGATTCCTGGGTCCTTTTTAGTTGCCATCTGGGTTCTGAGCCATTAAGGGTGATGGTTTCAAGCTTTTTCTCCAATACCATAAAAACTAGAAACTTACCTTTTTTAAAAAAAAAATCAAAGCAGTGATTTCCTTTAGCTCTTCCACTGGCAGCGGAGGCTTTAGGTAGATTGCTACTTGGAGCTTCAGTTCAAGTTAATTTCACCAACAGCCAGGGCAATACTGAGTCAAAAATGAAGTTACCAGCATACTGTGACTTTGCAAAATTGTGACTTTGCTAAAAGTTTACACTTTACACTGACGTAAAGTGGGCAGGACTTGATTTGTACTGGTGTAAAGCCCGTGTAAATAAGGAAAACTAGGGCTAGTGTCTCAATTGCCTTGCTAGTCAGTTCCAAAGAAAGTGGCATGGCTTTTCAGATGCACTTGCTAGGACACAACATTAAAAAGGCATCCACATGCTTCAAGGCATCTACCAGTCAGGAGATGGGGTCAGGCAGGAATATGCCTCATGGTATGGGCATGTGACTGAGAATCAGAACTCCTGGGGGGTCTATTCCCAGCTCTGCCACTGATTCGCTCTTTCTTTTGGGTAAGTCATTGAAGCCAAAACTTTTAAAACTTGTATAAATTTAGGCATCTAGCTCTATATTTAACCGCCTCTAAAAGTACTTTGTGTTTCAAGTCAGCTGAGCATCTCCAGATGCCGATGATATCAGTTCAGCTACCCACATGTGGATTTAGGTGACTAACGTCAGGCACCCCAGTTTGGCAGCTTTGGCTGTCTTCTCTCAGTGCCTTATTGAAATCCTTCTTCCCTCAAAAGGCATGATTAACCTAAATATCCTGACTCAGCAAAACACGTAAGCACGTGCTTAACTTTAAACCCATCCTTAAATCTCACGGAAATCTCAGCACGCTGCTGAATCAGGGCCTAATTATTTAATGCCTGAAGAGTGCTTTGGGAACCTTGACTGAAAGCTGCGCTCCAAGCCTACAGCATCATGACTCACAGTGCACTTTACAGGCATGATGGCATCTGTAACAAAGCCATAAGCAACCTGCAGTGGTCACAAGATTATAGACTAGATGGCTCGTTGGCCTGGCGCAGTGTGTCAACCGCTACAGGCGCATGTTGAGCTGTGAAGTTACCCACCTAGTGTGAAGAGCAGCAAGAAGAGGATCTAGGCAGGGGTCAAGGTTAATTAATTTCAGTTTCCATCAGAAGATATTACTGTCGGTGTTTCGTAACTCCCCGTGTTCTTTGCTTACCCTTTCAGATCCCAAGGGATCCCCTGGTGACAAATTGGAGTTCTCTGGTGAACCAATCAACTCTTTTTTTTTTCATACTCAAGATGAAAGATTTAATATGCAATAATGTTTTGTCTAAATTCTTGTGGAAATAGCTTATGACCTTTCATAGAGCAATGCGGTTTCAGCTTTCCGGTAAAAGAGCTCCCAGCTAATGATTTAGCTCTGTTTTCTAATAAATAGTTGGCAAGAGACAACCTCTCTTATACTCTTTGTCATTAGGGACCTATTATTTATGACTCAGAAATGAATCATTAGGCTTGGCAAACAGCAATTTCTTTGTGGCCAATGTATTTTTCCACTCAGTAGCAGAGTATGCTTGTAAATTCTTCCTAAAAATTACCATTAAAGTATCTCTCCCCCGCTCTGCCATAAATTCACTCCACTTTGGTGACCATTGGTGGTCTTGCCAACTTCAGGAAATAGGGTTTCTTTTTTAGTCCTCAACGCCTTTCATGTTTCCTTCCAGCTAATTATGCTTTTATTTAATAAGGTAAATGGGTTTTGTTTTCCTTACCGTCTCCTTTGTACAGGATGAAATATTCCCTTCTAATGGAACCTTCCTGTCTTCCATATCCTGGCTAACTAGAGACATCATAGAAATCGTAGATGGAAAAGACCCATGTGTTATGGAGGCAGGATGGTGGTATTGCATTGCCAAGGGCATGAGAAGGTCATAGCATGGCAGGACATGATGAAAAACATTGGACACGAATCATTCTAGCAGTAGATTTATTTCTGAAAATTCTGAAGGTGTGTGTGGGAAAATAAAAATAAACCACTGACTAATCCCTCTGATTCTGAAATCATTATTCAGCTGCCTGAATGACTTTTGGAATCTATTCATTTCTTCTTGTTGAAAATCTCAAGGGAAGGTCCTTGCCCCCAGCCAATTAGGGTGAGGCAATTAGCACGTGGTTTCAGCTGCATAGTTCAGAATTTGGATCTGGAGCCAAATTTTGCCAAAGATCCCTGGCATCCAGATCCAGGATTTTGCTGTATACTGAAGAATCAGGCCAATTTCAAAAATCTGATCCAGATCCAAACTTTCCTAGAGTTTGGGGGTGTTTGGATCAGGGGGTTTTGGTTTATCTCTAGACGAAATAAGAACTGATGTGGACTTTCATCAAAATCTCAAATCTGGAACTTTTGATGGAGCTCTGAAAAGTTGAGAGGATTTTTTTTTCTCCTCCGGCTTCTTCTTGGTTTTGCCTGGGACCAGAATGAAAGTGGCAGAGTACCATGCTTCTGTGAGATTTCTGGTAAGAAAGCAGAAACAGGAAATACTGAGAAATCTCCCAGAAAATACTGAACTTGTGAGATTTCCAGTCCAATGTTGAAGTCCCAAAAAGTTGAGATGAACTTAGGATCAGCATCCAAATTCATGTGTAGATTCATAGGGTTTTGTTTAAGGTCAGAAAGAGCCATTAGATCATTTAGCCTGACTGATACAGACCAGAGAATTTCATCCAGTTACTCCTGTGTCGAGCCCAAATAACTCCTGTTTGACTGAAGTGTATTTGTCAGAAAGACATCCAGTCTTGATTTGAAGACTTAAAGAGGACAACAAAGGTGTGACAAGATTCTGATGATCAACAGAGGCTCAGGCAGTGGTTCTATAAGGGAGGCTTTGGGGTCTATGGTCACTGGGTGGGATTCATGGACAGAGGACTGTTCTCTTGGGATAGACTTCGCCTGAGCAGGGAGAGAAATGCACTTCTAGGATGGAGGCTGGCGCAACTGATTAAGAGAGCTTTGAACTAGGAAGTTGGGGAAGATGGCTGGTTGGGAGATGCCCAAGTAATCTCCACACCTGATTTTAGTGTTGAGAGGGAGGAAAATGAAGTACAAAGGGACACAACAGTGGGAAGCAGAGTGGACAGTAAGGAAGGGCGGTGTAGATACCAGTCTAGTAGGCGACATTGTCAGTAGAATGACTGTGCCAAATCAGGTCAGGAACATGAGCAAAGCCAAACTGGTGTACAAGTACTGAAGGGCATGTGCTGCTCAGGAAAGACAGATCTAAAGGCAATCGTGGCGGGGTAGCAATGTATATCAATGATGAGGTAGACTGTAAAGAAATTAGAAGTGATGGAATTGATAAAACAGAGTCTGTATGGGTCAAAATCACATTGGGGAAGCAAACTGCTAGAGTTTCCCCTGGGATAGTGTTTGGGGTGTGCTACAGACCACCGGGCTCTGATTGGACATGGATAGTGACCTCTTTAAGGCTTTTAATGAAGTAAATACTCCTGGGAACTGTGTGATTATGGGAGACTTTAATTTCCCAGATATAGACTGGAGGACAAGTGCTAGTAGTAATAATAGGACCCAGATTTTCCTGGATGTGATAGATGGTGGATTCCTTCCCCTGCCAGTTACTGAATCACTAGGATGATCCGCAGAATGGAAAACCTGCCTTCTGGGAGGAGACTCAAAGAGCTTGGCTTGTTTAGCCTAACCAAAAGGAGATACGATTGCTCTCTACAAATACATCAGAAGGATAAATACCAGGGAGGGAGAGGAATTATTTAAGTTCAGCACCAATGTGGACAGAAGAGCTAACGGATATAAACTGGCCATCAGGAAGTTTAGACCTGAAATTAGGTGCAGGTTTCTAGCCATCAGAGGAGTGAAGTTCTGGAACAGCCTTCCAAGGGGAGCAGTGAGGACAAAAAACCTACCTGGCTTCCAAACTGAGCTTGAGAAATTTATGAAGGGGATGATACGATGGGACAGTCTCGTTTGGCAATTGACTGATCTTTGACTACTGGTGGTAGATACTCCAATGACCTGTGAAGGGATGTTAGATGGGATGGGTTCGGAGGTATTACAGAGAAATCTTTCATGGGTATCTGGCTGGTTAGTCTTGCCCACATGCTCAGGGTTTAACTGATCACCGTATTTGGGGTCAGGAAGGAATTTTGCCCCCAGGACAGATTGGCAAAGGCTCTGGGTGGTTTTCGCCTTCCTTTGTAGCATGGGGCACTGCTCACTTGCTGGTGGATTCTCTGTACCTTACAGTCTTTAAACCATGATCTGAGGACTTTAATAACTCAGTCATAGGTCAGCGGTCTATTACAGGAGTGGATGGGTGAGGTTCTGTGGCCTGCGTTGTGCAGGAGGTCAGACTAGATGATCATATTGGTCCCTTCTGACCTTAGAGTCTATGAGATGGAGAATCCACCAGTTCCCTTGCTCTTCAGTGCCTAGTTACCTGAATGAAAAAAAAATTAAAGAAGTTCACTCCATTTTTGCGTTCACTTTCCATGAGTGCTCTAGTACATGAGTTCACCCGCAGAAATGGCAGGCATCAGGGAACCTAAGGGAGAAACCAGTTTCTCTCCTTTCAGAACCAAATATCGTGCTCATCTCAATGCTTGATCTGTCGAAATATGGACATTCTCTTCACTTGGGTGGGTGAAATGTTTTTTCTGAAATGTTTTGTGGTAGTTTTGGGTGAACCTTAAAAGCTTTGCTTTGGATAAGCACCCACAAGTGCAAAAACTACCCCTACAGCTTGTGTCTTCAGAAGGGAACTGGAAGCCTTGCAAGACAGAAGGGTGCATTCAATATGCAAATAAAGGGAATGAGAAGAGTATTCTTTTGTACAGTAGCTAGCAAAATGGGCCCCTGATCCACCATTAACGCCTCTAGTTGCTACTGGGATATGACTACAAACCATAATAGCCAAATCATACATAACGAGAGACATGCAGCTATATCTGGTCCTAAGTCTCGGTCTCCATGTATCTTGTGGCCATCAGTTTCACACATGGCATGAAATGCTCATTCTTATTGATCGTTTCCGTAGTGCCATCGAGCTAGGTTTTACATGTTGGAAAGGTCACCTTACCTCTCCATGCCTCCATTTTCCTGGCTGGAAAAACGAGAACAACAGTACTATTTCCTGTCCAGCTGTGTGAACCACGCTGAAGCCTACAGACAAGAACTACTATCAAAATGCTAAGTTTTATTGTAATAAAATAAGAATCATCCCTCTGCCAAACCTTCGCATGTAAATCAAAGTGAACCCAAACTGAACCTTATCTGAGGTTTAAAAAGTTTGGATAATCTTTTCCCTCTCTTTGTTTTCATGGTACTTCCGTGCTCTCCATGCTTGCCCTGTGCCGACCTGCTGACTTGGGTCCACACTGCAAAACGACTGGCATTGGACCTGAGTCGCAGCGGGATGTGGGTTCTGACTCCCCGCGTCCCCGTCCCCCCCAGCAGGGTCCTAGGACCTGGGCCTGAGGCAGACTGATTTATGTGTGGATGGAAGGGGGCTTAGGCTCAAACCTAAGTCAGACCTTGGGATTAGGGAGCTGTGTAGACGTACCCAAAGGGTGATATCCTGGCTGCATTTAAGATAGTGGCAGAACTCCCGTAGGTCAGGATTTCACATAAAGGCACATCTGCTCTGCAGCTGGGAGGTGTCATTCCCAGGTTGGGGAGATGGACATTAGCTAGCTCAAGGAGAGCTGCCACGTGTCCGTCTACCCAATTGCACCTCCCAGCTGCAGTGTCAGCCTAAGGGTGCATTGGAGAGCGCAGGCATCTTTCCCCAAGGGAAGTGATTTCTTCCCCATCTCTCTTTCCACTCTGCTCCTATATTGTTGTGCACTTGCTGTTTACTGGTGGTTATTCTTATTTGTGTTACCGTATTGCCTAGCAGCTCTGATCGTGGACCAGGACTCTATTGCACTGGGTGCTGCACAGACCCAGAACTAAAAAACTGGTTCTGCCCCAGAAAGCTCCCATCTGAACCATAAACGAGACAATAGGAGGATCCAGACAGACCAACCAGGAACTACAAGGACACAATGAGACAATGAGTGGCTGGCATGATAGGCTGTGGTCTCAGTACATCATCCCAGAGATGGCTGCATAGTCTTCAGTGGAATTGTGCCCTCTTCCACTGGCAGTGAATTTGGCTGCATCTCTCTGGCCAAGAGAACTCAGCACATCTCAAGAACAAAACTGACTGCAAAGTAAGTTTAATGCTGACGAAAGCTTCTGGATTGCCAGGCCTGCAGCCTGAAGTACTGTCCATGGAGCAGATGCAGAACAGAGTGACCTCCCACTACACAGCGCCTCTTCCGCCAGACTGACTGAAGCGGGTCGCCCAGAGTGGTGCAAACTGCCTCTGTCTGTCTCCCTGGGGCGTTCATTCTGAAGCCTCGAGGTGATGATGCAAACGAGAGCACTGTTAACTAGTTCACTGCTGATCATTTTTGCCAGACGTGGTCAGCCCCGCTGGGATTCTTTGCTTTTCCTTTTTGTCTCGGGACTTTGGTTTGTTATGGGGTTCCCCTTATTGTTTTCAGGCTGTGGCTCATCCTCAGATGACAGTCTGGTGCTGCCTCTCCATGCCCTCAACTGGAGCAAGTCCAAAGCCCTGTCCTGTACCTAGGGGGATCAGGACCTTAGTTTAGTGTTATTTATGCTCCTGGTCAGCAGGTCTAAGGCACAGCCACAGGCTCGAAACACTTCCTAAGAGATAATATTGCTTCCTGCCCTCACTGGAAAAAAATCTGTACATTATTAATCCCCAAAAGTCCGTTTTCATCAGCCCCAAGCCACCTGTCTCATGGCCGGAGGCAGACATTGCAAGTGACGGTTATAGTGTGGGTATGCTATGTACAGCCTGTTCTAGAAGCTATTTAAATTGCCCAGTTCCTTGAGTTAGAATCATAGCAGATGAGGATTGGAAGGGACCCCAGGAGGGATCTAGTCCAACCCTCTGCTCAAAGCAGGACCAGCCCCAACTAAATCACCCCAGCCAGGGCTTTGTCAAGTTCTTGAGTTCATGCAGTTCTCACAAATAACAACCAGCTTCAAGCCAGTGAAGGGTAACTGGTATTCTCAGGAAAGCGGGCTAGGATTGAGTGGGTCACGGAAATGCAGCTATCATCTCACCGTAAGAAGTGGTGTGCCTCAGCCAGGGTTGAGATGTGAGTTCTATTCCCTGTTTCTGCCACAAATTTCCCCTGTGACCTTGAGCAAGTAATTGAGATCTCCATTCAATTACTCTATTAGAACCAGCAGGGTTACTTATGCTTAAATTTAAGCACATACCTAACCTAGGGCCTTAATCTCTCTGGGCTTCATTTTTCCTATCTGTAAAATGGGGATAAGGCACCTTCTGTCTCTCAGAGCTCCGTGTGAGAAGAAGTGTTTGTTAATGACTGAACGGTGCTGTTGCAATGTGAGGCATACAAGATCCTCCATTGACTAGTTGTGTGGAGGTGACTCACCCTGTGGTTGTCCATGCTGTCTCTGTTCTGTTGGTGGGA
Organism: Mesoclemmys tuberculata; assembly: GCA_007922155.1. Lineage (NCBI taxonomy): Eukaryota > Metazoa > Chordata > Testudines > Chelidae > Mesoclemmys > Mesoclemmys tuberculata. The sequence goes on along the minus strand of ML675627.1, from coordinate 3,273,228 downwards.
GGAATTCACGTGTGTAGGTGGCCATTTCACCCGGATAGTTTTAAAGAATCTGTCTGAAAGGTGCAGTGTCCCTGCTTCTATGGCACAGATTTAATCAGTGTATCTAAAGACACACAGAATCGTAGAGTTTAAGGCAGACGGGACCACCAGAGAATCCTGTATAGCACGCTAAACCCAGCAACCAGAATTAGACCAACGTATGACAGCCCAAAGAGACTGGACTGTTATTAACCTGGGGGAAAATTCCTTCCTAGCCCCACACATGGTGATCCGTGAGACTTTGAGTATGTGAGCAAACGTCAGCCAGCGAAGCACCTGAGGAGGAGAAAAAATATTCAGTGCTACTTCAGCGTTCAGCCTTCCCTGTCCTATGTTCCATCTCCAGCAATGGCCACCTCTAATGCCTCAGTAGAAGAAGGGTTTTTTTGTTTTTTTTTTTAAAACCCTCCCATGATGGTGGGGAGGGCAATCCCTTCCTGACCCCTGCAGGTGGCAGCTGAAACCCTGAAGCATGAGCTTTTAGGAATACAAGACCTAAACCAAAAGTGAGACCCAGAGGTGCTGAGCCCTGCTCCCTAGCATCACACTCAAATTTGTACAGCTCTTTTTAAAAAGGAATTAAATTGGTTGCCCCCACAAGGCCTATGGGGAGGCTGTTCCAGAACCTCCATGGTTAGAAACCTTCTTCTCATTTCCATCCTGAATTTGTTCATGACCAGTTTATATTGATTTATTCTTATGCCTACGTTGTCCTTTAGCTTAAATAGTGATTTACCCTCCTTGTATTCATCCTCTAATGCAAAGCAATCAGATCCCCTCTCAGCCATTTTTTTGCTAGCCTAAAAACCCAAGCTCCTCCAATCTCCTTTCAGAAGATACGCCCTCCATTCCCCTAGTCTTTATACTTGAAAAACACAGACACAGATAACATAGGACCCATGGAGAGAGGCAGAGCAGGGTCTGTTGTTTTGTTTAATACTGTTATTATCAAATCCCAGTTCATGCTCATTACTGAGGAAGGGAGTTTCCCAGAGGGATTTGGATAAAGAGAGGGTAGGGGGGTTGATGAACTGGGACAAGGATGTCACAACAGAATAAGGGCCACATTTCCATTTGGGCCTTAACTACGCCTCCATTTTTGTGGGTTCCGAATTGGGAAGGGGGGAACAGTTCTGCACATGTCATCATTTACATCCATCGTTTGTCCCTGAATGCCTGCAGAAAAAAAGCAGAGGCCAGTATCTGTCCCTGTAACTTTAGAACTGAAAGGAAAGCGCCGTTCCAAAACTCGGGGTGCAAGCAGCCACCCGCCCATGCCAACAGGAGTCACGCACTATTGATTCCTACATGGCCTCCAGCCCTGAAATAGCATTCCCCCTCTTGAAAAGGGCCCAAGCCTTACCTCCTTGCAGCTCTGTGAGGAGAGCCTGACACATTGCTGGAAAGGCCTCCTTCTTGGCATGGCCAAGAATAACAAAAGCTTGCAATGTGTGCACTCGTATATCATCAACAATTAAGGACGGGAAGGATCCAAGTGGCCACCTCTCCGGGGAAGAGAAGCTTATTCTGCCTCACCGTGGGAGGCTCCCGTGCAAGCTGGAAGCCTGATCTTCTGGAGAGGAGCACAGTCGGCTGAGGAGAAATGTCGGTGGGCCCAGCTGCTGCCAAGAACATGTGTCCTTTGGAGACTGCCCCCTCATGCCCCCTGCCCTGGCCTTTTTACTCTTTGGGCAATGGCTGGCTCGGCATGGAAGACTGGGGCTACACAAGGGAGTTGTCGAAGCTCAGGAGGCAGGCCCCCTTTGCCCACGGGTAAAGCTGTGGCCACTGGGGCCGTGACATGGTTGCATGAGGAGATACAGCACGCTGTGAGAAGCTCCTGGGTGTCAGTGGGCGGGGGGCTCTGTGCAAACACACAGAGCTGGGCTCTGCTTTTAAGCCTCACCCCAAGACCTGTAGGGAAACTGAGGCCAGGCTGCCGCAGAAGGAGTTCTGGCTGGCTCGCGTCGAATTGTCCCTCTGCCCTGAGGACAGCCCATTGGCGGGCATGCGTGGAGAGGTGGGGACATGACAGCATCCTCACGCCTTCGGGGAGTTTAGCCCCATGGGCCTTGCTCTCTGGGAGTGGTGTCTCAGCTTCCAGCCCAAGCCAGATTGCGGCTGGCCCCCTCCACAGGGGGAGCAGAAGGTAATAAACTTGCTCTCCGAGTTCACCCCAGATCATTGCAGACCTTGGGGAACCTGCTCGCGGACCTGGGCTGGGATCCCCGGCTGGTAGCAGAACACCAGAGTAGGTGAATTGCTGTGGTTTGGGGGTTTGCAGCGAAGAGTGTGCCAGGCTTTGGTCTTATTAACCCTTTCCCATTCGCTCGCCGGGAAGACATTCAGCCCACGCCGTTCATCGCTGAAGCAGTGAGCTGCAGTCGGACCCTGACAGGAGCAGAGCGCTCTGCCCTCCCATTGATGCCAGTGAGAGGTGAGGGCACTTGGCCCACCCCACATGGGATCCCACGTACCCAACAAAACCCTAAACCAGCGAAAGGCAGCATTGCTTTTCTCGCTAAGGTACAAAGACCTGCCCCAGGCTGTGCAGATGTACATGCCAGGCGACTCCATTAGTATCTGTCTTACACAGTGTAAGTTGGTGCCATATTTAGCTCCTGGCCTACAGTGGCCTCCCAGTGAAGCTCCAGGTTTAATTCCATGTAAGCACAGCCCCTGCTAACCTGATCTGTAATGAGGCCGGGCTGATCAGCCGGGTATTGCCAAACTACATATTCTTTATGTAAGCCCTGTGGGCTGAAGCCATGGCAGAAGGAACTCTCTGCCACCATCTACTGGTGAACCAGAGGGAGAGACAAAGGAGCCAGGCCTCATTTGCATGTTTGTTACCTATCAGCCCAGTGTAACTATTTTGGTTAACATTCGTTTAAATTTTGAGGATCAGGGTAATGAAATGTTATTGTCCTTATTGTGTGAAAACAAGGACACACAATTATATCACATTGGCCCTGAATGAGGAGTCACTATAACCAAAATCTTAGGCTTGTCCTACTGTCTAGTGGAGCTCGGCCACAACCTAAAAAGGAATGTTTATTTTGTAATAATGAATGGATGGTTGGTGTTAGTGGTTCTGTGGGAGGAGCCTATATACCATTTTTTTTTGGTAGAGGGCTTTGTGAGAAAGGAGGGTTAAGGTGTTTTTTTTTGTTTTTTTTACCAAGAGGGTGTGGGTTGAACTGAGTGAACTCTAGTGAGAGCCTTCTCGTCTAGTATTAGAAAAGCTGAAATCACTATATGTGTGGAACCTCACCCTGTACTTGGCTGCATTTTGCCTGGGGGCTGGGGATGGACTTGTCTGATTGCACTCATGGACTCTGGGACTTTGCTAACCACTAACAACAAACTGTGAGTGAATTACGATAGAGCAGGGAGGGGGAACTGATATGTTAAATGAGATATTTGTTCATCCAACATTCACAGGAGTAGGGGGAACGTGAGGCAAAGGACTACTGCCAAAGATGCAGTAGGGCTGGGTGTTTTAGTTGTTGTTCATACGTATAGTGTTGATTTATCGTCGCTTTTTTCCCCCAAATTAATGTTGTGTTCCATTTTCCCTTACTGAAGTTTTCTTTGTGAGATGGAAGGTATTACCTATGAAAGGCACTGAGGGAAAGGCCAGTTATTGGGTGAGGGCCCGAGTGGGTGGTGGTTCTTGTTAGTTTTAAAAGGACCCCACGGGTATTTGAACCTATCCCTTATTGCTGCCTTCCACACTTGGCAGCAGGGCTACATTTACAGTCCTGTTCCACCTTGAGCAGGCACTTGGGGCCAAACTGGTCCCTGCTACAATTCCAACAAAGTCCAGGATTCATTTGGCCCTTAACCTAGGAGACAGAGCCTGAGGCCCGGTCTACACTTACCTTTGCGATTCGGCGGCAGTCGACGGGAGATACGCTGGTGACGTACATCACTTGCGTATCTCCTGTCGACGTACATCACTTGCGTATCTCCTGTCGACTTTGCAGCATCTCCTCCGTGCGGCGTCCACACTGCGCTGCGGCGAAGGGAACAGCGCTCCCCTCGACGCAGCGCTACTCCGCTTACGGGGGTGGTTTTCCTGCGTCGCTTCCTGGATCGACTGAGCGCGTCTATACAAACCGCTCAGTCGATCCAGAGCAATCGATGTGACGGCAGCAAATTTGCCACCGTCTGTGTAGACCCAGCCTGAGTCTGGCCTCAAAGAGATCAAAGTTGGGAGAAACTCCAGCGATGCCAGTGGGCTTCGTTCAGATCATGCTTCCATTGATTTTATAACGTAATAACGTACGAACGGCCAGACGGGGTCAGACCAATGGTCCACCTAGGCTGGTATCCTGTCTCTGACAGTGGCCAACGCCGGAGGCTTCAGAGGAAATGAACAGAACCGGGCAATTATTGAGTGATCCATCCCCTGTTGTCCAACTCCAGTTTCTGGCAGTTGGAGGTTTAGGGATGCTCAAAGCACAGGGTTGCATCCCTGACCATCTTCGCTAATAGCCATTGATGGGCCTATCCTCCCTGGACTTGTCTAAGTCTCTTTTGAATCCGGTTATAATTTTAGCCTTCACAACATCCCCTGGCAATTGAGTTCCACGGGATGACTGCTTTGTGCCGCTTCATTGGCTCAGGTGGGTTCCTGGCTGACCTCAGCGTGAGATCAGAATCAGATCCCGGGGTCTTAAAAAATAATTTTGTTCCCATCTATGCTGCCAGACCAAATAAAGTAGATTTGTGGGAACCATTTTTAAACACAGTTCTTAAATGCAGTTGTGAGGCCAATGTAGATGACCTGAGGAGAATGGACTTGAATATGGATTTAAAACTGTTGTTTTCAATGTGCCTTTTGAATTGATTGTATCTCCTTTGCAATAAAGCCCCTGATGCCAGAAAACTCCTATTCTGCCTGGCTGATGCAGAAATTAGGTATTATATCAGCGCGGACGGCTGTTACACTGCTTCTTCAGACAGTCCTCTGAGGGACAATTAAACTAGTGGAGAATGTCCATAGGTTCTATTCAGATTCAATTCATATCCAAACGTCTCAACTCGGAAGAACTGGGCTGCAAAGACTTCTCTGACAGGCTTTTCTTTCGGGGGACGAGAGAGTTCTGGTACCTGCTGCTTCTGCTCAAGCCCAAATACCTAGACAGGTTTTGTTGGGGTGGATCAGGTCAGAACCTGGAGAGAGATGAAATAGACTGGCACAGTGTGCATATCACAGCCCCTTGTAGTTACTGGTTCATTGGCAGATTATAGCCTGCTATTGAAATTACTTCATTAGCTCACGTGGTGTTGAAAATTGTGGGTTTAAATCCCAGTGGGGGAATTGCTATACAAAGGTAATGTGGGCATGAAAAATAAATGGAAGAAGAGAAAAGTTATTCAAACTTGTTTGAAGCAGGAAAAAGTTGTATTGAAGGTTTTTCTGCAGGCAGTTTTTGTCCCACAATCTCTAAAGCAAAGAGAAACATGAAACATAACTTGGATTAAATTATTTTAACGTATCCCAGGCATTTCTCTCCTGCTCAGAGGTTGCCATAGAAAATGGGGGTGGATATTTATTAGCTATAAGTGAAAATGAGTGTACCATAGGGAATCTGTATGGGAAACTATTAGGACTGGGCTAACAGACAAGTTTGAATTCTTAAATGTTAACACCCGAAGAAGAAACTTCTTCTGGACTGGGGTCAGTAGGAATCAAACCCAATATATTGCTTCCTGACCTGGGTCAGAAAATCAGAACCAGACTCGGTTCTGATTAACTCCATATGGGTGAGTGAGTTGGTCACAGAGAAAATACGGAGTGGGGGTGACCCTGCAAAACACCTACTACAGCCAGTAGCGTTTGTTACATCCACGATCTGTTCCTTGCCCAGTGCTTCTCAGGATGGCTCCTGCTAGGAAGCATCTACCCGCAAGAGTCAGTGCCAGCAGGATCAAGCCCTTGTGTTAGTCCTGACTTGGTGTCATGCCAAAAACTCGTAGACAAATCCCGATAAAGGGTATGTCTACACTGCGATCATGAGGTGTGATTGTAGCTCATGCACTCTCCTGAGCTAGCTTGAATGTCCCTGAGCGAGGGTGAGTGTGCCATAGGGTGTGGGACGATTTAGTTGGGGTTGGTCCTGCTTTGAGCAAGGGGTTGGAATAGATGACTTCTTCGGGTCCCTTCCAACCTTAATCTTCTAGGATTCTTTGATTCCTCAGGCTGGGGTACCGCTAGCAGGAAAGCCACTGGAGCACAGGCAGCACATGGACGTCAGCACCAGCCGTACAATCCAACCCCCCTTCTGAGAGCCCTGGGTCATTACTCGCTGGCTAGCTCGCACGGAAGCCCAGGCCACCACGGCTTCACTGCTCTGCTCCCTGAGCTCACTGGCTGAAAGCTGCAGACGTGCGTCTCCATCAGCTGCTGTCACACCCAGTGACTGCGGTGCAGATTTACCCCGAGAGGGATGGGCTCAGGTAATCCAGGCTCCTATGGCGATGTCTACACGGCAGCTGGCAGTGAGCTTCCCCGCCCAGGGAGACAGACGCATGCCAGCTGGACTCGAGTCAGCATTGCAAACCGCAGCAGGCTGTCGTCTCTCAGGGGGTGGCATGGACCGTCAAGCCCTCCCGGCCCTCTCCCCAGTGTCACAGCCTGGGTGGTTAGTTTGAGTCTGGCCCACGCTGCGGTGCCCACACTGCTGTTCTCAGTGCACTGGCTCAAGCCCAGCGAGCGGGAGGCTTGCTGCCCACCGCAGTGTAGATGCACAGCCTAAAAAACGCAGCTTTCCGTTACTAGAGGGGACGGCGACACACATCACCGTGGATGGGCAGTGTCAGGGTTTTTCAGTGTAAAATTGCAGAGCCTAGATTCTTTCAATTTTAATATCTCCCTTTCCCCACAGTGGAGAAACGCAACCCAGCATTATCGCCATGCCGCGCGAAACAAGAGTTGCCAAAGGGTAAGGAGGCAGGGATGGCCCAGCCTGGCTGTGCGCACGCACTCTGGGCAGGCTTTGAGCCTGTGTGTCCGTTTGCTGGTTCTGAACTGGAGCGGAGCAGGCTGCTCCATGGTCTGGGGCTGTCTCAGACGTTCTCCCAGCATTGGGCCTGGTTTTGGCTCTCTGATGAGATGTCTTTTATGATTCCCAATCAGCCGAGGCGAGGAAATCTCTGCCTCGCCTGTCTCACACACAGACCGTGGCAGCTTTTTTGCTAGAAATGTTTTGTGGGAAAATGTAGGGGGGGCGGTTCAGCTACCGCGAGTTATTCTTAGTAACACAGGGAAGACCGTGTCTCCTAATCAATTGAGCACTGGGTTACGACTCAGGAGATCTGGATTCTATTCATGGCTCGGCTCCAGGCCTGCCGGGTGATCTTGGGCAAGTCACTTCACTGGCTTGTGCCTCAGTTTAGCCATCTGTAAAATGGGGATAATCACGCTGCCCTTCTCTGTTATGCACTTTGAGACAGTGTAAGGGCTTGGTATTATTAATATAATAGAGGCATTTGCCTGAGTGTTGTTATTTATTTGTAGAGTGGTACATCCTAGAAGCTCTAGTTACGGACCAGGTTCAGATTGTGCTAGGTGCTGTACCAACTGAGAACAAAAAGGCAGCCTCTGCCCCCGATAGCTTACAGTTTAAGCCAGGCTCTGAGATCACATTACAAATCTACATTAATTGACTCAAACTGAACTCCTGGAGTGGGGGTCTATTTGGGTTCTGGGACGTGGGCAGTCTTGTGCTAAAAGTCCTTCCCCCAGACTAAGGGGAGGAACTCCTAAGCCCAGGACTTAACTAAATTTGGGGGACAACAAATGAGAAAACAGGGACAGTTGTGAAGGTTGGAGGGTGAGCCGGAAGGAACCTGATGGGGACACTGAGCAGAGAACCCCAGACAGCGCCCACTACTCCTCGAAAGTAGTTAAGGAGTCAGTGGATGTGGCCCAGGGACCTCTGCCCAGATACGTGATCGGACAGAGGAACAGGCCTGGTGTGGGGGTTGAGGGTAGGTATTACCATCCTCAGCTTACAAATAGGGAAACCGGGCCACGGCTCTGTGAACCGAAAAGAGTTAGTGCCAGACAGGGATCGACCCGAGTAACCTGGATTCCCGGTACCCTGGTGGCAGGCAGGGAGTAACGGGCCACGTATCTGCCATGTGTGCTGCTGCCTCTTCTGTACAGGACGTGACCCTCTTAGCTCTTTGCAAACGGATTGTGCGGTGGTGGCTAGAGCCCTACCGATGGAATATGAGCCCTGTGCGACAACGCTCATTTCCTAGAGCTGCCGCAGGGAAGGCATTTGTTCTTACTGTCAGAGCTCCGGCTTGCGTGAGCCAGCATGAATGTGTTTGGGCAACAGAGGGTTGATGGTTCCCATGGCCCTGCCATTTTGCTTTTTGTTTTCTTCAGCCAGGAACGTATGTTTTGGAATGGAAGGTCCTGACCGTGCTGGTTAAAGGGGGTCATGTGTTAAACAGGGCTAGGATGTTACCTCTTCATTCAATCAGCTAGCCAGTCATCCAAGCCTTCCTTAGAAGCAAAATCTGCGTCTGCAAGGCAGCAGCAATCTAGCAACGATGGCACCGCTTCTTTAAAGCTGCAGCTGCTGTTGTATAAGACGCTGGATCTCCTCCTCTAACAATCTCTCTTGGAGTTTGCTCAAGCCATGGAATCCCTGGTAAGCTTCTGGCAAAATCTAAAACGGCCTCAATGCTCTGGTTTCCAGGGAGGGGAAGGTGGCAAGTGGTTAAAGCTGGGGAAAAGGAAACGGGAGTAGATGGCCCACAGGTCTGATCCTGTGTAGCTGGAAGGCAGGGCTCAAGGACGCTGTTCTGAGCTCTGACTTCCTGAGAGATACCGGGCAAGCCACTTCCTTTGTCTGTGCCTCAGTTTCCCCAACTGCAAAACAGTGATAAATATAGACGTGCCGGGAGGGCTTAACCCTTCTCAACATGCTCTAAGTGTCTCTATAGAAACACAAGTCAGTCAGAGGACTCTTCCAATGGGGTGAATTCACCCCATATAGAGAGCTGGCGCTAGGCTTCTACTCCACTAAAGCAACACTTCAGTGGTGCAGAGGACTTGTGTAGGCCTCTGGCAATGCAAAGCTTGACTTTAGCAAAGCTTTTGATATGGTCTCCCACATAAGAGCATTGCCAGCAGATCGCGGGAAGTGATTATTCCCCTCTATTCGGCACAGGTCTCAGCTACGTTAGAGATTGCGTCTCTGGGAATCTCCTCCAGGACAACGCCGCTCACAGAACCCATGAGGAAGTGAGGGAGAACCAGATAGCTGTGCAAGTAACTGCTGGAGGTGGTGAGGCAGCTCCAGAGTGCGAGCCCCTCTAGGAAATGCTGCAAAGCCTTTCCTGCCATTCACAACCATGGCACCTCTTCTTAGCCAACACCCTTCCCCTAGCTGCTTTCTACATCCTGCAAAGGGAGAAGAGACGGCGGCCCTGTGACGTGCACTAGGCCTGTGGCTGTTGCGAGTTGAGGACAGAAGGTGATCGGACACTCCTCGAGCTAGTTTTGATCTACCTAGCTTTGCTGCTGTCCATCGTCACGCTCTGGGACTGCAGACCAGACCTATCCACAGCTGGAGGTGTCAGTCCAGCTATTTATACTGTGTACATCACCAGGGCATCTGAAGAACGTGCAGCCCATCCAGATGCAGGATGTGCCAAGAATTTTGCAAGAACCCACGCTTACCCTTTGAGCAGACCTAAGAAGTTTAGGTACTTTTTTCTGGTAGCTTAGCGAGAGGCAGGCCTAGTGGATAATGCACTGGCCTAGGAATCAGAAGACCTAGGTTCTGTTCCCAGCTCTACCATTGACCCTGAGTTAGGCACGTCCCCTTTCCAGGCTCTGTTTCTCCTCCTGTCCAATGTCTTTATAGGCTATGAGCTTTTCAGGGCAGGAACTGCTTCTCACTGTATTTATGTACAAAAGCTAGCACAGTAGAGCCTTGAAGCTACTTCCATGGCCCCCATTGCTGTAGTACCTGAGCATCCCACAATCTTTAAAGGTGTTTACCCTCACAGCACCCCTGCGAGATAAGGCAGTGTTATTAGTCACTGTTAGAGAAGGGGAACTGAGGCATCAGAGAGACCCGGGCCAGCTTTTTAAAGGTATGCATTTTTGGTGTATAGGTGCTTCTGAAAATCTCATAAGGCACCTAAATATCTTTAAAAATCAGGCTGCAAGGAACTTTGCTAAGGTCCTGCAGGAAATCTGTGGTCGGGCAGGCATTTGGAGCGGGGACTTTCAGAGCCTAGGTTAGTGCCCTAACCACTAGACCATCCTTCCTCCCAGCCTCCAGTTCACCGAAGGCCTCCAGATATGCAAATTCTCGGGCCATCTCCCGTTGCAAGAGAACACAGCTCTCTCTTCTGGGGCCAGAATGGCCCTATATTGAGGGCCGATGTAAAGATTCTGGGTGCTCGATGAGGTTAGCTGAGCAGATCTGACTTGGGAACACTTTTGGACCTTTTCCTTTCCACAGCTGGCTTTTGGGGCTATAACCGCACATGGACGAAGGCGGCATGATCCATATTTCTTTAAAAAGCGGCCCCCGGCCTCCCCTTTGTAGTCAGGCTTCTCTCGCCTTTCACATAACATTGATGTGGTCACCGAAACTGAAGGCATGATGGATGAGAGAGTTGAAAGAAAACACCAAGAGAAATGGGTTTTTCCTATTTATAGTGGCTGTTTCAGAGACTGCCACTTAAATGTACATTCCTGATAAGTGAATAATCTCTGGCAGGACATAAAAATAGCTCTGTGGCTCTGACCATAATTATATGGTTACGGGTAGGGAACCTGCCCTGCATCGAACAGGCAACAACTGCTGCTGATGGGAAGGGATACAAGCGGAGGGGGGAAGGAGGGGGAGAACAGTTGAAAAGCACAGCATAAAATATGATGTTTTAAGTATAATCTATGCTAAATATAAGACTATCAAGTTGCAGGGAAAGGGTTCAGGAATGTTGCACAGTGGAGGTTTTTTGTGGGGCACGGAGAAGCTGGATGGCTTGTGGTATGAAATCGTCTACGTCCTCCTTGGAACAGGATAACCCAGGATCCTGCCCATGGAAGATACGGAAGCCCCTTGACCTCTGTTTGACCAGATCACCAAGAGACTGTTGCCAGTGGGAGCAGAGAGGACATTAACCTTTTGATTGGGCCCTGAATGCAAAGAAGATAGGGATTGCTAGACCAGATCAGTCCCAAGGTCCATCTAGCCCAGTCTGACAGCTGCCAGCACCAATTGCTTCAGTAGAAGATATAAGAAACCCACCCCTCCATCCTAATTCCTAGTTAGAGATTGGTTTAAGATCTGAAACGTGCAATTTTATATACCTTCCAATCCCCCCCTCCCATTTATGTATTTATTTATCTTTATCACTTGCTGTTATAATGCTTGCTAAATTCTTGGCCTCAGTAGTATCCTGTGGAAGTGAGTTCCACAGTCTCAGATTCAGCGTAGGCATACACAGGTATATCTTCACGTTCACATCAGTGGGAGCAGCGTACATTTGTTAAAATTACAGCAGCAGCAGTTGAGATCAGGGCCCCCATCGTGCACAGAGAGAGAGAATCCCTGCACTCCAAGTAGATAAAGGGTGGGAGGGGAAGTGACTTACCCAAAACCACACAGTGGGCTAGTGGCAGAGTCCAGATGAGAACCCAGCTCTCATGACCCCAGTGCAATACCCTGACCTGTGCTGCTTTCCTATGGAGTGGAGGCATTTGGTCCACACACATGAACTGGATCATTACCTCTGCAAAATCCAAGCAAAGCAGGGACCCCTGGAGGTTGGAGCATTGGAAATAGAAATAGGACTTGGGTTTCATACAGGGTTCTGCCACTGACTCACTTTGTGACCAAGGGAAAGTTATTTCACCTCTCTGGGTCTCTCTTTCCCCTTGCCCTGAAAACAGGGACTGATAATAAGTCTCCGCCTCATGTGGGTATCCTTAGACTTTAGTTACATTCTCCCTTTTCAGAACTCACAGCATGACGTTTTCAGAAAATGTCCGTGAAAGCTCATCGTTGTTTTCCAAGCAGGGCCCCGTTGTGCTAGGCAAACGGCAGGAGGGGAAACCGAGGCACAGGGCGCAGAACGGAGCTAGGAACAGAATGCTGGTCTCCTGATATTTAGCCTGGTGCACCAGCCATAAAGCTGCAACGTCGTCCAGTGATGATTCTGTTGCCCCTTTTGAGCCGAATGGCTCGTCAAAGTTAGGATCTGCAGCTGTTCCAGTTGGGAGTAGAATGGATGATGGAGCCTGCTGTTTTCTTTCATGCGATGCTGCTTGTTTACAAGCAATGTACTGAGTTCTGCTCCTGCCAATGCAGGAGGAACCAGAAATAACAGGAGACTGTTTCTTTGCTCATAGCCTCAAGCCTCTTCAGCCAACACTCAGAAGCCCCTTCGCTAGCATCTTCCAAGCTTGCTCGCCCAGGCTCTGTCTACCTAGCATAGTCTGTCTTGCTTCAGTTTGTCTTGTGTCTCTCTCTGCCACTCGGACTCCTGGTCAGATAACACACCGTGGAACTCTCTGCCCATATTGGGCCAGTTTACGGGTAGGCTCCATTGTCCCTTGTTTTAGTGGGGCTCCTTAACTCTTTCTTACAGCTAACTTAAAGAAAGAGCCCATCAGCCTCAACTGGGTTTAGCCTAACCCATCACAACACTTCACGACCTCCCTGCGGTTTTGGGAGGATCAATCCATTAACAGATCCATGAGAAGCTGAGGTGGTGTGGGGGACATAACACACTAATAAGCTGCCAGATGGACAGAAGCCTTTCTGACAATGACTGGATGGAATTAAAAAGGTTTGTTCTTCGTCAGGCAACCACCACCGTGTCTCCGAGCCCTGCACACGTTGCATGTTATTTCAATATCTCGTAGCTTCTCATCCATCATTGTTAACGCCACATGAGCTCGTTTAAACTTATTACCCAGTGAAACGTTATAAATGTAACAAAGGGGGGGAGGGAAACCGAGCTGTGCTTCGTGTTCTTTCAAACCACAGCGTCTTAAGTGGCAGAGTGTAACATCATAGATGTCAGATCATTAGACCACATGGTTCAGATTAATCATTTGATTATAATGAAAATATTACAGCCCCTTTGCCTGCCTCCAGACTGTGATTTAAAGCAGAGCTTTGCAAATCCCAACCTTTGGGATTTTCCCCCACCTCCTTCCTTTTCTAAAGAGTTTCAGAGCTAAAGGAAGCAAATATTTTTACCTTTATTCTTTGATACAAAGCTTGAGATTATTATTATTAATTGTTTGATTGATCGTAACCCCTAGCAGTAGCTAGAAGACCTAACCAAGATCAGTGGCTCATTGGGCCAGACACTGTATGTGCACTTAGTATGAGAAAATTCCCTGCCTTGAAGAGTTTACAATCTAAACAGCTAAGACAAAGGGAAGATCATGTATCCCCCTTTTACAGATGGGGAACTGAGGCATAAGGAAGTGTAGAGCCACATTTTGAAAAGGTCTCTGCCCCCTTAATCCAGGCCAGATTTTCCAAAGCACTCAGCACCCTGGAAGTCTTGAGTTAAATTTCATAATAAGAGCTTTTAGGGCATCTGAACCCAATTGCAGATGCTGGAACTTTGAAAACCCAGCCCAAAGGCACGCAGGAGGCCGATGGCAGAACCAGGAATTGAAGCCATCTCTTGTCAATTCTACTCTAGCGCCATAACCCTGAACCCATCTCCCTCGCAGGGAAACTGCTCTGCCTTCTCATTTTAAGATCCTGCAAAATTCCTTGGTAGTGGCACTAAAGCCAAAGCTATGAGCTGAGTGGTCCCTGCTCCCTGGGTACCCTGCTATCGTCAGACACAGGGATGGGAGAGGGCGAAGGTAGGTGGACTGAGGACATCTGGACACACGGAAAGCAGCAAAGGGTTCTTTGTGAGCGGGCAGGGTGAGAAAAGCAAGGGGAGAGAGGTGGGGAAGTGTGTGGGCCTGGAAGATGAGAGGGGGAGGATGGATCCTGAAAAGAGGGCAGCTTTCCTTCCTGGCACGGTTCCAGCAGTGCAACCTGTTATCATTGATTTGAACATCCCGCACCAGTGGAACTATAGCGGATAAAAAGGTAATGCTGTGCAAAATGCCACCAAACCGCCAGCCAGCATGAAATCCGATAACACGCCGCCTAAGATGCCAGGGCAGAACCGTCTTCCTTCGCTTTCCTCTAGAGTTTGACCGGCTCCCTTGTCAGCTAACCCCCAACAGCTGAGCTAGCAAGCTTTGTGTTTCAGGCCTGTCTATGGGTCGGCTCCCAACATAGCTGAAATCCCCCCCCTCCAGCAACCATGCAGCTGGCACCCCGAGCCCCCTCTTGTTAAGGGCAGCTCACCAGCTGTTCGTGGGGATACAGCGTAGTGGGTGCTGGAGAACGTGTTTGTGTTTGTTTTGCCTTTTGCCCCCAGCCACCACAAAGCTTCGGGGCCAGACTTCAACTCCCGAGGAGGCAGCCTCTCATCAAGGGCTTTCCTTTGTGGGAGGGGAAGCCTGTACTTAACCTCAGCACAGGGGACTGTTCTTTTCATCATCCTATGTGCAAGCCCTGGCCTGTCTTTGGCCTCCTTGGCTCTAGTCTCCATCTGGATGTGTCTTTTCTTCCCCTCCCTCCGGGCTCAGGGCTCAAGCTGTTGGAAAAAGAGGCTCGGCTCTTGCCTCCTAGCTACCAAGTAAACCACAACATCTTGCTCTGCCTAATGGCTACAGATGGCTGCTTCTCTGGGATCTGAATGTCTGGCTGACTGCCTCCTGCTGTGCTTGGCCCAAGAGCCGCACAGCTCAGTTACCCGCAGGGGAAGCTTGTTTGTCTGCTTTGCATTACGCCGCATCTCATCTTTATTGATTAGTTTATTTTTAGGCCGCCTAGTGACTGATAGACTTTACGGCCAGAGGGGACCATCCTGATCATCTAGTCTGACCTCCTGCCCGTCGCAGGCCACGGAACCTCACCCACCCGCTCCTGTAACAGACCCACAACCTCTGCCTGAGTTACCAAAATCCTGAAATTATGGCTTAAAGACTTTAAGTTACAGAGAATCCACCATTTACACTAGTTTAAACCTGCAAATGACCCTGGATCCATGCTGCAGAAGACGGTGAAAAGCCCCAGGGTCTAGGCCAATACGAGGTGGAGGAAAATTCCTTCCCGACCCCAAATATGGTGATCAGTTAGACCCTGAGTATGTGGGCAACACCCACCAGCCAGACACGTGCAGAAGAATTCTCTGTAGTAACTCAGAGCCCTCCCTAGCTAGGCTCTCATCACCTGTTGGAGATACTTCCCTCTAGCAATTGCAGATCAGTTACATGCCATTGTAGTCTGTCTCATCAGACCATCCCCTGCATAAAATGATCCAGCTCCCTCTTGAAGAGAGCTAGGTTTTTTGCTCCACTGCTCCCCTTGGGAGGCTGTTCTCGAGCTTCACACCTCTGATGCTTAGAATCCTTCGTCTAATTCCAAGTCTAAACTTGTTGATGGCCAGTTTATCTCCATGTTCTTGTACCAACAGTGGTCCTTAACTTAAATAACTCCTCCCCTTCCTTGGTATTTATCCCTCTGATGTATTTATAGGGAGCAATCATATCTCCACACAGCCTTTGTTTGATTAGGCTAAAAAAGCCAAACACTTTGAGTCTCCTCTCATGAGGTAGGTTTTCCATTCCTTGGGTCAGCCTACTAGCCCTTCTCTGCACCTGTTCTAGTTTTAATTTATCTTTCTTAAACATGGGAGCCCAGAACGGCACACAGTACTCCAGATGAGGTCTGACCAATGCCTTTTATGACGGTACTAACACCTCCCTCTCTCTACTAGAAATACTTCACCTGATGCATCCTAGGACTGCACTGGCTATTTTCACAGTCGCATCGCACTGGTGGCTCATAGTCATCCTGCAATCGACCAATACACGCAGTCATTCTCCTCCTCTGTCACTTCCAGCTGATACATCCCCAGCGTATAGAAAATATTCTTGTTGTTAGTTCCTAAATGCGTGACTTTGCCCTTTGCACTATTACATGTCATCCCATTTCCATTGCTCCAGTTTTCAAGGTCGTCCAGATCTTCTTGTAAGCTATTCCGGTCCCCCGCTGCACTGGCAACACTTCCCAACAATCTGTCGTCTGCAAATTTCATTAGTGCCTCGCACTTTTTGTGCCTAGGTCACTAATAAAAATGTTACGTCAAATTGGTTCCAAGACCGATCCCTGAGGAACTCCACTAGTGACTTCTCTCCAGCCTGATAGTTCACCTCTCAGCGTGACACATTGTCGTCTCCCCTTTAACCAGTTCCTTACCCACATTTTGGTTCTTATTAATCCCCATCTTTTCCAGTTGAACTAGTAATTCCCCATATGGAACAGTATCAAATGCCTTACTGAAATCCAGGTAGATTAGATTGACTGCATTTCCTTTGTCTAAAAATTCTGTTACCTTCTCAAAGAAAGAGATCAAGTTGGTGTGGCACAATCTACCTTTTGTAAAACCATGTTGTATTTTAGCCCAGTTACTGCCATTCTAGATGTCCTGAACTACTTTCTCTTTCAAAATTTGTTCCAAACATTTTGCATACAATTAAGGTCAAGCTAACAAGCCTGTAGTTTCCTGGACCACCTTTTTTCCCTTTCTTAAAAATAAGTAGTATATTAGCAATTGTCCAGTCATCGGGTCTGACTCTTGAGTTCAGATTCATTAATAATCTTTGCTATTGGGCTTCCAATTTCATGTGCCAGTTCCTTTAATATTTTGTTTTCATTTGCAGCTTTGGGGAGTCTGTTTTACATTCCACCCGTTGCGTGAGGAGGTCTCTCTTGAATTCCCTCCTCCACGTACTGTCAATCAGCATCTTCAGAGGAAATGTGTTGATTGCTGCACGTTCTGACAATCTGGTGAGACGTCTGCAACATGCGGCCCGCCAGACTTTTGTCGAAACTTCCAAGCAATTGCCACATGTATGTTGATGGATTTACGCTGATCATCCAAGAATCACAATTTAGTTGCAAATAAGAGCATTGAGCAATCAAATCCGAAATGCCAGTGTTTTCAAGTAGGCTTCCATTGTCCTTGAGAAGCTGGGGCCTCCGTTCTAGCATTGGCAATAGTAAATATAAAAAGAAGCTATTCTTCAGGCCCAAGGGATCAGCTGCATGCATGCTTTATGAAGCCGTTATTTTGTAGTGCTAATTTCAACGTATGTCCACGGTTCCAATGCAATGTCCAACCCAGCAAATATCACACTCCTTGCCAGGAATATGGAGGTGAAGTTACTATACCAGGTCCATTTAGTCTAGTAACCTGGCTCCTTCTATACCTGCTACTTCAGATGCAAACAAAAAGAAAACAACATACTGAGCTGTCTCCTCAGCACAGCTGAAGGTAGGGGTAGCAAAGGGGGCTTTAATCCACTTCCCTGCATCTCCCCCACCCCAGTCTGGCTCATATTAGAGTAGCCTTTTGTGCTGATCTGATTTATGCCGTTTTTTAATGGCCCCCAAGTGGACATTGTGCTTCTGAGGGTCCCAGGAGTACAGTGCGCTCCATCTCCATGTCTTCTAGCCCCTTTCATGCCGTCAGCATGCCATCTGTGCCTGGGGAATTAAGAGGTGGTGCAGAGCTGGCTGTGCTGTTTTTAGATTAGCCTAGGTTTCCTCCATTCCAAGAGACTCGTCCTTTTCCCATTAAGGGACGTTTTACAGTCCCTTTGCCCCTTTCCAGCCATACAGCCTCAGCCTGTGCCAGGAATTGGCCCACTGTCTCTAGCCAGTTGCTTTATGCTGTCCAGAGGCAAGGCAGTGGTTAGAAGGAGTTGTCTCGTGGCTGCTACAGGCAATCAATGCATGCCCTGAGCCAGGAGATTTTATTAGCCACATCTTTACCGTGCAGAGCTGCAAATGCTCCTGTTGTTATCCAGCCCTTTTGAAAGCCCCACCACTTGTACTTGGCTCAATGCCCTCCTGCTGCAGTGAGTTTCACAGATCGGCTATAGCTCCTTTGCGTTTTTTTAATTGTACAGGCTTCTTCTAGTAACAAACGCACGGTGTACTGACAAGGACAGGTGGCATGTTTCCCAAGGGACAGACCCTGTCCCACCTCTTGCGATAAAACCATAACCTAGCTCAAGTAAAGCGTGTACTGCTTTCTATTCTAGTGGCTAAGCCTGCTGGAGGATAACACCCCACTGCTGCTACTAGCTAACGGAGTTACACCTTCACCTCAAGGAGACACAATTTGTGCTTTGGTGGTCGAAGGTCCCAGGTTCAGATCTGGCTGATGACCTGTGGTGAGGGACAGTTAAAAAACCTGGTCCCCGAACAGGGATTTTTGAACTCAGTTGCTCGGGATGAGTTTCCCCTCGCCGAAGACGTTTGTGTGTGAGCCATGTCTTCCTCTAGTGGCTAGTTCTTGTAATTTAAACGCCTACTAAATTCTGCCAAACAATGGAGTTGCTCTTTTAGCTCCACAATTGAGGCCTGAGGGTCCCAGAATCAGATCCTGCTGATCATGGTAAGGGCTGTTACCCCAGCATTTTCAGTGTAGACAGACCTAAGCTGCACAATTCAGGCCTGCGTGCACATTTCAGTAGCATATGGATCTGGGGTTTGTGTGCATTGTGGGGGAGAGAGAGGGCTCAGCTAGGAAGTTTAGATCCACATTGGAAATTTGCTGACATTTTTGGGTAGCTCAGCTCCAGAGTGGGGTGAACCTCAAGAAGCTTAGAAGTTTGGACGAGATCTGAACCATCCAAAACCACCAGCAGCAGCTGCTTCCCAGAATTCTGCTGTTCCAGAGGCTCTGATACCTGCACCCCATTGCTTCCCCCCCCCCCACACAAGCTATTCACAGCAAATCACTTATTGGCTGCCCAACCGAGGAGCTTCAAAAGCAGACAGGAGGCAGCCCGGGGAGTGGTGTCAGCATCATGGTTTTGCAGAGACATTGGGAGCCCAGTCACGGAGCTGAAAAAGGTCCTGCAAATGGGACTTCCTGTATAGTCGTCTCCCATGAGAGATCAAGGTATGAGCCCATCTGAAACAAAAGCAATCTGCTGGATGGGGTTAGGAAACTCACAGGGGTAAGCCAGCCAGTCTCTAGATGCCATGAGAACAGCCTTTCCTGGCGTGTATTTCAGTGCTCCTGGCCAAAACTGGGAAGCATGGAGACATATGAAAAATAATGGAGGAAGAGCAGTGAATGAACCTCCAGAGCAGTGAGGTGCAGAATGGGATCCAGTTTAGGCTAAAGTCTCCGATAGAATCTGCCTCCAATCCCCACCCCGAGTCTGTATCCAACAACGACGCCAAGGGGGGACATGCAGACACTGCAGAATACCAGCGCCTCGCCGTACAGTGAATATGACTCCCTTCTTTTATGAAGGTGGTTTTTGCTGCGAGCCAACTCCCAACCGCAGGTTTAAGCCATTGGACCCTTTTCTTTTCCCTCCATTTAACGTTCCTCTAGGATCTACACATCATCAGGCGCAATTACACTGACATTGCTTCTGCTACCCAAACCACAGCCTAATTCGACGTGTCAGCATGCCCCACGATGGTGCATCCTGCTGATGGAATAGTTTAAAAAAAGAAACGTTCTGCTACAAAGCCCTTTTTAATAAAATAAAAATGTAGGGAATAAATCTGCCCAGAGTCTCTCTCGGCATGTCTGTCTGTCTGATCACCATAGGACCTCATGCTTGAGAGCTTCCATGGTTTCCATCTCCTTGTGCCCCTCTCAAGTCAGAATCCCCGAGGTCAACAGGCCCTGTGAATCTTCCCTCCATACCAATGGGAAGACCAGCACAGTTCAAGGGACTAGCCCTCAGAAAATTAACATGAAAGCATGCAGCCATCTCCCCTTATCTCCCATTAGTCCTAGATGGTTATGTCGACCCCATACCTGGACATCATTGAGCAAGGGAGAGGCGAGCCAGGGTGCTCCATAGCTCAGATCTTCTACTCATCAGCATATCTAACAAGGCGCCAGGCTTATTAATTTTTTTGTCTGTTGCTGAGAGATTTAATGTCTGTATGGGTTCTGTGGGAATCTGAGTCCCTGTGCAGTTTGCTAAAACCTAACCTTCCTGCAAGTAGTTCTTTTTCCCCAAAAGTAAATATATTTTTCCTTAAAGCTGACAGGCTGGAGACGGCTGCTCTCCCGTTTCTGACATTAATACTTTACATTTCTCCAGCATCTTCCCCCCCCCCCACACAGACCCAAAGGGTGCCCAGCACTTTACATTCCTTTAGCCTGACACTGTCCTGGTGAGAGAGGGAAGCAGCATGGCCGTTGTGCTGGTGGGGAAATGGAGGCACAGATCGGTGAAGTGCCAAGAAGGCTAACGGCATTTGGGGCTGCATTAGTAGGAGCATTGCCAGCAGATTGAGAGAAGTGATTATTCCCCTCTATTCGGCATTGGTGAGGCCACGTTTGGAGTATTGTGTCCAGTTTTCAGCCCCCCACTACAAAAAGGATGTGGGCAAGTTGGAGAGAGTCCAGCGGAGGGCAACCAAAATGATTAGGGGGCTGGAGCACAAGACTTATGAGGAGAGGCTGAGGGAAGTGGGCTTATTTAGTCTGCAGAAGAGAAGAATGAGGGGGGATTTGATAGCAGCCTTTAACTCCCTGAAAGGGGGTTCCAGGGAGGATGGAGCTAGGCTGTTCTCAGTGGCGGCAGATGCCAGAACTAGAAGCAATGTCTCAAGTTGCAGTGGGGGAGGGCTAGGTTGGATATTAGGAAAAACATTTTCCCTAGGCGGGTGGTGAAGCACTGGAATGGGTTACCTGGGGAGGTGGTGGAATCTCCATCTTTAGAGGTTTTTAAACTGCAGCTTGCCAAAGCCCTGGCTGGGATGATTGAGTTGGGTTGGTCCTGCTTTGAGCAGGGCATTGGACTGGACACCTCCCGAGATCCCTGCCAACCCTCATCTTTTCTGATGCTACGACTTGTCCAAGAGCCCACGGTGACTTAATGACTGTAGCAGGAACAGAACCAGAGGTCCGGATCCCATTCCTGTGTTAACCACAGGCCAAACTAAGTCGAAGTGTGAACTGCCCCACCAGTGCCCAGCTGAACCCTGACATTCTACACCATCTCGTGGTCGGTGCTGATACAAGTGTGGTATCTGAGCGCCTTGCTATAGGTCATGGATTTGTCTCACAAGAGCCCTGTGCAGTACAGAACTGCCATTATCCCCACTGCGCAGACCCAGGAGCCAGGCACAGACAGATGAAATGACTTGCCCATGGGCTCCTAGGAAGTCTGTGGCAGAACAAGGCTTTGAAGCCAGACGTCTGGCTCGTGCCCTAACCACTGGACCATCCAGTCTATTCTATCTGGAGCTATTCTGCTCTCTACTGTTCTAATGTGTCCTGAGAGGGGGGTGACAGCTGCGCTCCATGAATACATTGGGGCAAACACCGGGGCGAGAGAAGAGCAAGTGAAGCTAAAGGACAGCATTGGCACAAGAACAAGAGCTATTAAACAGGCCAGGAATACATTTCGGCTGCAGGTTAAAAGAAGGTTTCTAACCTTCAGAGGAGGGAGTTTCTGAGACAATCTCCAAATAGGAACCATGGGGGCAAACAACCTAAGGAGCTGGGGCTTGTTAAGCTTATAAAAGGGATTACCAGGAGGTTACGCCTGTGTTCCTGTGCTAATTGGGCTAATTGAGGATGGGCAGAGTGCCAATCGGTCTTCTGGACCCCATCACAAGCATGGCCTATGAGTATCAATGTGTCAGGTAGGAGCCATTGTCCACTAGAAACCTGGGTGCGAGTCCCCACACAAGGCCTCTGAAAAAAAAATGAGGTGAATAGAACGGGGGAGTTTCCTGTCCTTTCACTGGTCTGCATGAACGATCTATTAAAAACAGCTATGGCCCTCGTTTTCCCTCATCCAAGTGTAAATCAGGCGTAACTCCACGGAAATCAATGGTGTTACACAGACAAAAAAGCAGCCGAGGTGAGAGGAGAACCAGGCATTCTCTTGTACCAGTGACACGTGATGGATTGTGGCTGTTGCTGTCTTTGGGTCTCTGGGTATCCGTGCTTTAGAAATGAGAAAGCTCTCTTGTCCTGTACTGAGGCATTCAGCCATAGAGGCTGCTGTGCAGAAAGCAGTTAATACCACCTCAAATAGAATAAAGCGATTTGTTCATACTCGGCACATATTCTTTTCACTAAAGTCGTACTGTGGTTTTGGCTTCATCATGTTGACTGCCCTGAGTTACAGAAGCTGGCAAGTCCTACCCGTGCACAGGCCCCCTTGAAATTCTCCCAGTTATGTATTGCTGGAGCAGTCTGCAGATGACAGAAAACTGCTTGTGAATTTATTGGCTAATGAGGAGAGAGGCACACTGGCAGTGGCATTGAAGAATCGGTACAGAATTGATGTCCCAGGCTGGTGTGAGGGCACACAGCAAGAGAAAACTAATGTCCGAACCATCAGTGCGTGGTCATTAAAGAGCCTTTGGTGGGTTTGGGGTTTTTTTTTTTTGGCAAGTTAACCTCAATGTCCTGGCAAAATTCCCCCTGGCATAATTGCATTTTGCCTCCTGAAATTCTTCAGAGCGTTTCAATTGCAAAGAGGTGTTGGGGTTTTTTTGCACTTGCCAAGCTACGCTATTTTGTAGTGTTGCTGGTGCCCACTCCAGCAACACATTCTTTAAAAAAACACAAAAAACAGAGCTGGACGTTCTCAGGAAAGCTGCTGTTTCTTCACAAATTGGGCCTAATTTTCTAATCCTGCAAAGGCCAGGGCTGCAGACAAAGAGGCGTGTGCAACCGCACTCCTAATTTATGGCTGTATTTACAACTAGTGCCTGCACAAATCAGATAAGTGTGTGTGCAACTGGCCAGTTAAAATGTCTAACAGAACGCTTTGGTGCGCAATCCCATCTGGAGCAACATCAGATATTGAACCTGGGACTGTAGTGCTAATGCTGGGTCTAAGGGATTAATTCCCTTAGGCTGCTCTTGTAGCAGCTTCGTTAACCTCACTTGCTCAAATACCCTGTTTGTGAATGCACACACAGCAACTGGACGTATCAGCCAGGCACGAATGCTCCATGCAAGTTTGCACATGGCCCTCAGTTTCTCAGAGTGTGGCAATCAATCCCACTAAGCGTCATGGGTTTGTAGATTCCAAGGCCAGATGGGACCATTGTGGTCATCTAGTCTGACCTCCTGCGTAACATAAGCCAGAGACCTGCCCCCATAATAATTCCTTGGGCAGATCTTTTAGAAAACCATCCAATCGTGACTGAAAAATTGTCCGTGATGGAGAATCCGCCACGACCCTTGGTAAATTGTTCCAATAGTTAATTGCCCTCACAGTTAAAAATGTATGCTTAATTTCCCGTCTGAATTTGTTTAGCTTCAACTTCCAGCGATTGGATTGTGTTAGACCTCTGGCTGCGTAGACTAAGAGCCTATTATCAAATATTTGTTCCCCATGTACATATTTATAGACTGTGATCAAGTTACCCCTTAAGCTTCTCTTTGTTACAGTAAATAGATTGAACTCCTTCAGTCTATCACAATCAGGCAAGTTTTCTAATCCCTTAATTAGAAAGCAAATCAGTCAGTGTCAATGTCTGCAAAACTTCCAGCAACCTCAGATTTGACAGAGTCATCGCTGGCTCTTCTACAGGGCAGCTGACAAACGCAACGCCAAAGGCTGAGCATTTTTTATTGCTGATTTTCTAAGATTTTCACCTCAAACGTTCTGGCAAAAATTCCCTTCATAGCCAGACCTAGTTTTAGGAACAACCTAAATAGGCATAATCCCTGTACGCTCCGAGGTAGGGCTGCTTGAAAAGTTTCTGTCCAAATCAATTTTCAGTGGAAAATGGGGTTTTTCAACGACTTGAAATTTTTCGAGTGTCTGTTTTCTGCAGAAAATTTTGACTTTTCTTCAAAACAAAGCACTCAAAACTGAAATCCTTTTAGTTTTCAGCTGAAAACTAAAAAGTGTTCAGCCAAAACCTGAAAAACGTGATTTGGAAATGCTGCTCTGGTGTCTTATGGGAATTTTCTGTGATTCGTCCCACATTTTCCTTTAAGGCATGGGCTCTCCAGCCAGACTACATCTCCCATGAAGCATCGAGGTCATGGGACTCCCAAGATGCACCATGATCTCCTGTCATGCTGAGCTGCCAAAGTGGAGATCCGTCAGGCTCACAGAAGAGAATGAGATCATGGGGCC
Organism: Mesoclemmys tuberculata; assembly: GCA_007922155.1. Classification (NCBI taxonomy): domain Eukaryota; kingdom Metazoa; phylum Chordata; order Testudines; family Chelidae; genus Mesoclemmys; species Mesoclemmys tuberculata. Next base: position 3,248,945 of record ML675627.1, on the reverse strand, counting down.
TCCAGACATTGACATTTTCAGTTTCCAACCAAACGCCTTTGGTTTTTGACTGAATACATTTCAGTTTGGGCTCAAAACGATCAGTTTTCAATGGACCAAAAAGTCAAAACTTTCCACGGAACCCCCCACGTCTTCTGACTCAGCAATAGCAGGTTATGGGCATTACAGGGGCAAAACAGAGTCCCAACCTCCAGGAATCAATGAGCAACACACGACTTTTCAGTATTAAACAACAGGAACCTTTAATGAGGAGATGCAACTGGCTCACTATCAGTAAAACTTCCAAACTGCCCTGTCCTATGATGCACAGGGTCTTGAGCAAACCCAGGATGGATGTCTCTTTGCTTAGTCCTGGTAAGGAACCCATGGGGGATTATAATTTGAATTCAAGATATTGGTTCAGATCTAGCTCTAAAATAAGAGACTACTCGTAATTGATTAAAGGTTATATTGTAGTGTCTACGGTACTCTTTGGATCCCATCTCCATCACAATCTTTTGAGGATTTATCCGCACAACACCCCTGTGAGGCACGGAAGGTCTATTATTCCCACTGTACAGAGAGGCACAGAGAGGCCAAGTGACTTGCCCAAGGTTACACAAGAAATCAGGAAACTAAATCCAGATCTCCTAAGTCTAGGCTAGTGTCCTAACCACTGGACCTTTCCCCAACCACCTCACAGCTCCATTGTGCTAGGCACTGTACAAACAAATAATAAATTATAGTCTCTGGCCCAAAGAGCTTACAATCTAAAAGACAAGCCATAACAGGGGGATGAGACGATCTAACAGGTTAGGATAGAGACAGATAAGATGTGGGCAGTTCTGAGGCAATTAATTCACCAGCTCTTCGCCAATTAGCTCATGATCATCAAGCATAATTCAATACCTGCCAAGCAGTTATCAAGAAGTGAGCCTAAGCTTTCTCCTGTGGCTTTGAATCCCAGTAAGGAAATACAAAGAGCTGGCCAGTCTCGGGAGGCAGCCTGAAATGTTTTTCCGGTTGAATTAAAGTTCAGTGGACCCATTTGGGGCGTGATTTTAGATCTTTGTGCCCCTCTGCACTTCCTGGCTTTGGACAGAAGAAAAAAATGCTGACATCTCGAACCAAAACCAAGAGGCAGTGGGGGTCTCTTTCCAAAGCCTGCTCTCCCGGGCACTGCCATCCGATTTCTCAGCTAAATACGTTCAGGCCACCTTCTGATCAGCACTGAGTGAATCACTCCCAGGGAGCCATCTCTTCAAATTCAGCCTCATGTGCTGCCTGGGGAACCTCATGATTCCCACCTGTCTTGTTTGCCTCCCCGTTCTCCCTTATTTGAATCCATTTGACAATCCCATTGTGCTTTCTTGTCCCAGTATGGCTTGATCCCATGTACAGCACTCTCCCTGTTCTCCAAATTCCCTTCTGAAAACCCTCATTGCCCAAACCCTCCGTGTGTCCCCCATGCAGAGACAGCCTGCCCCTGAGGCTGGTAGGAATTATCCTCCACTCCCGGCTGTAGGCAAACACGGCCTTGCCAAAAGCTGCATGCCATGCAGCTCCCATCACCCTGGCCAGTGGGTCATCTGCCCCCTGGCACCTCCAGACCCACGTTGCCCCACTCTGCCACAGGTGGTTACTGGGAGAAGGGGGTGACCCAGCCCCGGTGTGCTGGATTCCCGTTCCCATGGCTTCAGGATCTTGCCCAGGTACCTGGCTGTGCTGTCACTCATGACGGTGCTAAGCCGGTGCCCTCAGTAGCAATGCACAGCTGGCTTCCACACCAGCAGCACTCGGTTCCTGCCGATGCACAGCCTCCTGCGCCAGGACCCTGTGGTGGGAAGCTCCAAGCCCAGAGGCACCAGTATGGCCAGTCCACGCACCCTGCAGCCGCCATCAGCACTTGGGCTCCGCTGCCGGTGGGTCCCGGGCTTCCCAGCCTAGAGGCAAGTGGCAGGGAGGATGGAGGCCTCTGCATGGTGGCTCAGGGCTACAGAGCCAGTCAGGAGGGTGCAGGCCAAGGACAGGGGCGGGCTGGAAGAAGCAGCTCATCCGCTTAGCCAAACGCCCAAGGGTACAGAAGGGTCAGATGTCCCCCAGGCCATCTGGAGACACGGGAGTGTACTGTGTTTGAAAGTCGAGCTGCGGCACCTGGCTGTGATTGACCAGATAAGCCACGTGGTGCTCTTTCTGTTTCCTGATTAGCGGAGCCTCCAAGTGCTCCCAGTCCCGAATATGTTTATATGCAAATCTGACCTCTGTTTCCTGCAGATGTGCGCAGACGCTCAGTGCTGAAATTCACTTCCCCAGAATAGCTTTTGCCCAGAAGCTTCGGTTCTTTGAATGTTCCTGGAGAGCGACGCGATTGTGGCTGAATTAAATCCATCTAGAAACGAGAATAAACATTTTGATGGAATATTTCACCCAGGGCGGCTTCAGGATCAAGCATCTGAACAGAACCCACCAGACTTTCTGCATCTCCCATCACTCCCTTCTTTACGTTGTAAGCACAGAGACATTCCAGAAAGGGACCTCTCTCCTGTTGATGGAAGGGTCCATCTATCTGTTGGTGGTTCCCATGGGTGCCTGGAAAGAATACGTGATGTTGCCCTCTAGTGATTTCAGGAAGGTTTGTACTTTGCTCAGCCACGCCTCAGCTGCCGCTGCCCCAGCTATCGTGGCTACACTGCTATTTATGCTCGTGCTAGCTCGCTGAGAGCTGGTGCAAGTATGTGCTGGCGAGCAGGAGAAGTGAACTCTACCTCGTAGTGCCACAAAGCCTCAGTGGAAGCAGTTCTCTTCTAGCCAGAGGAATTGAGTGCAATGCTATGTGTACCTGTGGTACATCCCTCAGGCACGGGCAATCTCTGGGGGCTGGATAGCATTCCAAACACGGTGTCGTTGCTGGTAAATGAAGGAACTAAGGCTGGAACTCAAACTATATGGGAGCGCATTGGCTTGTCTCTGAAATTGCAGCTCTTTTCTTAAATAGACACCTTAGGGCAGATCCTCAGCTGGGGTAAATTATCACAGCTGCCTTGTGCATTTACAGCAGCTGAAGACGTGCCCTCTCCTGATTAAGGACTGTGATTCACTGTCTTGTGACATAGACAACAAGGTTTATGGAGCTAGAAGACATGGGCTCTGAGTCCTGCTGTGTGTATGTGTAATTTACATGGTAACGGAGCCAGTTGCCTGCAGCACAGAAGTTCTTTGGTTCAGAAGTTTTTCTGTTTCTGATTTCTCCTCCTGGCTGTTGGGAAATCTGTCTCCCAGCCAAGATGTCTAAGAAAGTGGCAGAGGCAGGAAGAAGGCGTATTTGGAATTCTGCTTTGAGACTGTTCGTTTAGGTAGGGCACAGACTTTCAATAACTTTTTCAGAGACTTACTGTATTGTTCAGTTTCTTTTGCCTTCCCTAATCTGAGTGCCTGTGAAGCTAGACTAGAAATTCAGGCAGTGGCTACCTGTGAAAATGTCTCATCTGAGAAAGCAAAAGGCAAGGATCGTAACCATTCCCTGCTTGGTACATTCAGAACTAACATTCTCCCCCAATTATCACTGATCTCAATTGAATTGAAAGACATTGCCTGAGCCATAAAACGCAAGGCTTTGGAAGCAGAAAAACAGCTCCTTTTGACAAATATCTGGAAGGCAGAAGAGGTTGTGTCAAATTCTGGGCCCTACCACTGCACAGGCTGAAATAAATATTTTCGAAGGACAGTTCTCGGAATGGAAAATCATGGGAAACTACAGGGGGAAAAAAAAGGGCTTGGATCTAAATTCTCCTGAAGCTTAAGAGGGTTTCATCAATGTGTATCCAAGTGCTGTGAGACCCTGGGAAAAATCACCACCTGGCAAAGGGCTTTTTACAAAATGCAGTTTGGAAAGAGGGGAAACAATCCTCTCCAAAGGTCGTGTACGGGATTCCTAATTATGTTGATGGGGATTTTAAAGGGGAGTGTCCATTAGCTAAGGCCCACATTTCATCTAACTCACAACTATAAAATCAGGAGTTCCACATTAAAAATGTTCCTCTCCACCTCCCCCAAATGTACACATACACAAAGGCACGGATTATGAAGGACCTACAGATAAATAATGTTTGCTTCCTCTACCGACTGCGCGAAAGCCATCAAACCCAACTCTTTAAGCCATGCCGACATCATCAGCAAAGCATTAGCAAGGATGTGCTTCAGAGGGGGAGAGCGGTAACCTGGGATTCCCTGCTCCGCCACAGATTTCCTCTGTGACCTTGGGCAAGGCACTTAGACCTGAATGCACAAAAGGAGTTGGGTGCCTACATTCTCATTTTACGCACCTACGTACTAGTATTGGCTCTGTGGCGATACACAAAAATTCCTACTGAACCCTGTAGGCACCAAAACTCCCTCAGCACCTAATTTTTCAGAGTAAAAGTTCCCTTAAGCATCTACATTTCAACCTCTGGGCGCACTGCTGCCTCCCTCTAAGGGTATGTCCACACTGCATAGTAAACCTGTGTCTGTGGGACCCGGACTTTTATCCAAGCCCGTGCTTGCGTGACCACACTGTATTGTAAACCTGGGCTTGCAACTGGTGGATCTGGGTCTCATAGGTGTGCTCATGCATCCATACTGCACTACGCAGATCTTTGGACTCGGGTCTGTGACTTGAGCTGTGTCCACACTACAAAATGACAGGGCTTGGCCCCGAAACTCGGTGAGACTCAGACTCTGGCCCACCCCATAGCAGAATCCTAGGACCCGGGTCCTGAGTGTTTGCTGACTGAGTCAGACCGATTGTGTGTGGACAGAAGTGGGGCTTGGGCTCAAACCTGAGCCACTGCCCATTCACACCCTGGAGGAAGGTGGGCGTTTGGCTGTCTCAGTTGTATTTGGGGTTAATCTAGCAGGTGTGCTCAGAGACAGCCCAGCAGATCAGCTCCATTCCAACTCCAGCTGGAGGAGGAGGGGGCAGCGATGGTGCCATTTTATCCTTTTTATCCCAGTGGTTAGAGCACTTGCCTGTGAGGTGGAGCAACGTTCAATTTCCCCATCTCTGCCGGCAAAAGAGAAGGGATTAGAATAGGGCTCCCACACCTCTCAGGAGAGTGCGCTAACCACCGAGCAATGGGATATTCCCGGACATGAGAACGGCCAGACGGGGTCAGAACAATGGTCCATCTAGCCCAGTATCCCGTCTTCCGGCAGTGGCAGGTGCCAGTTGCTTCAGAGGGAATGAACAGAACAGGCAATCATCAAGTGTCCATCCCCTGCCATCCTGTCCCAGCTTCTGGCAGTTAGAGGTTTAGGACCACCCAGTGACACCCAGAGCGTGCGACTGAATCCCTGACCATCTGGGCTAATAGCCATTGATGGACCCATCCTCCATAAATGTATCTACTTCTTTTTTTAACCTAGTTATAGTTTTGGGTTTCACAACATCCCCTGGCAACCAGTTCCACAGGTTGACTGTGCATTGTGTGACGGAATACTTCCTTTTGTTCATTTTACATCTGCTGACAGTTAATTTCATTGGGTGACACTTGGTTCTCGCGGTAGGTGCAGAGGTAAATAACATGTCCTTAATCACTTTCTCCACCCCATTCGTGTTTTTATAGACCTCTATCCTATGCCTCCTTAGTCACCTCTTTCCCACACTGAACAGTCCCCAGTCTTTTGAATCGCTACTCATAAGGAAACTGTTCCATATTCCTGATCATTTTTGTTGCCCTTCTCTGTACATTTTCCAATTCTAATATATTTTTTGGGAGATAGGGCGACCAGATCTGCACGCAGTATTCAAGGTCTTGGCATACTATAGATTTATATAGCGGCATTATGATGTTTACTGTCTTATTATCTATCCTTTTCTTAATGGTTCCTGACACTCTGTTACCTCTTCTGCTGCTGTTGCACATGGAGTAGATGTTTTCAGAGAATGATCTATGGTGACTCCAAGATCTCTTTCTTGAGTGGTAACCGGCAATTCAGACCCCGTCATTTTGTATGTATCACTGGGATTATGTTTTCCAATGTGCATTACTTTGCATTTATCAACACTGAATTTCATCCGCCATATCGTTGCCTAGTCTAGCAGTTTGGTGAGATCACTTTGTAACTCTTCAAGGTCTGCTTTGGCCTTAACTATCTTGAGTAATTTTGTATCATCTGCAAACTTTGCCATCTCACTGTTTACCTCTTTTTCCAGATCATTTATGAATATATTGAACAGCTCTGATTCTGGGACCAGTACAGATCCTTGGGGGATTCCTCTATTTCCTGCCTTCCAATGTGAAAACTGACCATTTATTCCTACGTTTTGTTTCCTATCTTTTAACCAGTTACTGATCCAGGAGGGGACCTTCCCTCTTATCCTATGACAGTTTACTTTGCTTAAGAGCCTCCAGTGAGGGACCTTGACCAAGGCTTTCTGAAAGTCCAAGTACACTCGATCCACTGGTTCACGCTTGTCCACGTGTTTGTTGACCCCTTCAAAGGATTCTAATAGTGAGGGGCTCCCTCCTTCTGTCCTGTTGAAGCTCTTCCACTATGGATAAATAATGAAAGAGTGACTGAGAACAGAGGGACTGGACCCAGGGTCTCCCATCGTTCAAGTGAATGTGCTAACCGCTGGGCTACAGAATCATTCTCTCTCAACCCCCTCTGTCCCTCTGGCTCAATGACTCTTTACATATTTATCTTCAATCCTACAGTCACTGGGCCAGAGGATGACTCTGTAATCCAGTGGGGGGTGCCACCCACTAACTACGGCACCCCCAACTGCAACATGAAAGCATTGTCTACACAGCTAACCAAAACACAGTGTAGACATACCCTATAGGGCATGTTATGTGTGGCTAATAAAGAGCACAGAATGCAGCCTCACCCTTGAGTTTTTCATGGTTCTCCTGACCACATGGGGTAAGTTCAGCCAATAAATGAGCCAGAACCAATAACACATGACTAGTGACAACCAATCCAGCCTGAGATTTAAAAAAACAAAACAAAAAACCAACACGATGTGAAAATGTGCAGCCCTCCTGGTAAAAAGAAGTCTTACATGTGACACTCCTGTTAATACGCTCCAGAATTACATTAGCCCGTTTCACAGCAACATCACATTGTTGACTCACATTCACGCTGTGATCCACTATAACCTCCTGATCCTTTTCAACACTATTCCTGCCTAGCCAGGTATTCCTCGGTGTGTAGATGTGCATTTGATTGTTTTCCTTCCTAAGTGTCCTGTTTGGCACTTGTCTTCATTGAATTTCATCTTTTGATTTCAGACCAATTCTGCAATTTGTCAAGGTCATTTTGAATTCTAATTCTGCCCTCCAAAGGGCTGGCAACCCCTTCCAGTTTGGTGTCATCTGAACATTTTATAAGCAGTCTCTGCACTCTGTTGTCTAAGTCATTGATTAATATTAGGCCCAGGACTAACCCCTTTAAGATCCCACTAGATGCACCCAGCATTTGTTTGAATGTCCATGTTACCTGGTACCATATATGGCAGTCCTGGCTAAGAGAGACCTTGCCAACCTGCCGGAGGACGTAAAGTGATTTAAAACCATCTGATGGGAACCCCAGCTGTGTATCTCTTTAATGCCTCTATGCTGTCTAATTCCTAAGCATCAGTTTCCCTGGCCACTGAGGAAACAAAACAAAAACCATACACACACACACACAAAGGGGTCTTACAATCCAGCAGCAGCACATGAAAAATGGAAATGACTGTCCTTGATTTTTCACAGTTGTTATTCAAAGGCCAGGATTATGAGTTCACAGGGAGGCCACTGGAACTAACCCCGATCTGCAGCTAATGCGTTCCATCCAGAAAATCCCTTGCTACTGCCTATGAATCTCAGTGATCAGTTGAAGTTACCCCAGCAGAGGGGGAAAATGGGGGAAATATGCCGAAAACATGATGCACCTGTCTGTTTGGGCAAATCGTTAGCGTGGTGTGAAATGTAGGGATGCTTAACCACTTACTGGATCAAATCCATATGCCCGAGAAAGCCTCCATTCCTCCACGTTGGCTTCCGTGGGGTTTCCTGAGATGCCCGTGAAGAATGAGGGTGGAAGTCCTGTTATGTTTGCTCCAGCCACAAAGAGAAACAAGGTCATATGAGCTTGTCTATACCAAGAGCTTGTGTGTGGCAAGCCAGGGTGTGAATCTACAGCACTCGTTCACCGTGTGGACCCGTTCACTTTCACTGAAGTTCTGTGGTGCACTTTGATGTACTCCCGTATTCACATCCTGGCTGGCCACACACCAGCTCTCTGTGTAGACAAGCCCTTTCAGTCGGCTCATGGGAGAAGCTGAAATTACGGCTGTTGATTTTTGAGGGGACAGTGCTGAGTTCTATGTTCAGGATTCAATTGCAGTCAGCACCCAAAAATTTGGACACTCATCTGGAGCGTGTTGAATTATCCCAGCCACTTGTATGTGAGACAGTAGGTTGGAAGTCTAATGGGAATAAGTGTCCTCATGGATTTCCAGCAACTATCTGGTGTTTCTTACTAAAGACCTCCTAGACATCCAGTCTATCTCCCAGACAATGTGGAACTGTCCCCTCCAGCAGATCGTCCATACCAGTATTAAAAATAGCAAGTGCTGTGGCATCTACCTCTTCACCTTGTAGACATTTCCACAGCCAAATAGAACTTAATGGCTGGGTGATTTTCCTGATAGTCGGCCCTAATTTCCAACTTACTCTCATCCCATTACCTCCTACTAATTTGACTTGGCTGAGGCCAAAGGAGGTGAGCAAGGTGCCCCGAGGTCACGCAATGAGCCAGGGCTCATCGCTATTCAGTGGAGATCCTCATCCGGGCTCCCAGCCCTGTTCTGCTCAGCTTTCAACTTCCTGAGGGGGACAATTAAAGTCTCTACATCCTTGCAGTGAGGAAGTTGGGTTCCACCTCTACATGGGAGCTCAGGGCGGGGAGAAACAGGGTCTTTGGGAGAGGTGGTGTGGTGTGGTGTGGTGTGGTGTGGTGTGGTGTGGTGTGGTGTTGAGAGAGAGGTTACCTTTTGGTAGCTGGCCCACAGTAAGACTATCAGACCTACTCCTAGCAGCAGCTATTCATATATATTTATTTACATAGATAAAAGAGCACCTATCCACAGCTTTAGGCTCCTATCCAGGTTCTATATACCAGGCCTGGCTCTAGTCAGTAATCTATGGCTCTGAGCACCCTTGACAACATTTAAATATGCCATTACTGTAATTTACAAGACCTCCATCACTCCTAACCAACAACTGTCCATCATCCTCCCACCATTCACCATCTCTGTCATGTTCCCCTTCACCAACAGCCAAGGATAAGAGCATAAATGGTGGCATAATTAATGCCAATCAACATGGTTCTAATTATGGAAATAGGTGTTGTCATGCAGATTTGGTATTGGTTTTTGATGAGATTACAACGTTTGGTTGATAAAGGTAGCTGTGTTGATGTCATGTAATTTACTTCTGAGGCATTTGACTTAGTTCTGCACAATGTTCTGATGGGGAAAAAATTAGCACTATACAAAATCCACGTTGCCACACTAATTAAATTTTAGGTCTGAAAAAGTAAGCATAAATCATCAGCCAGAGGAGGTTTTTCTACTCTGGATCAGTTCTTGGCCCAGTGCTATTCAGTTTTGTCAGTGATCTGGAAGAAAATATGCAACCATTGCTGGCAGAGTTTGCAAATGAGACCAAATTGGTGGAATGATTAATGATGGGGACAGATCAGTCACACAGACCAATCTGGGTCACCTGGTAAGGTGGACTCATTTCAGCAATGTATGTTTTAGTACAGCTAAAAGCAGGCTCATACATCTAGGAACAAAGAACATAGGTCAAATGTACAAGATGGGGGACGTGTGTCCTGGCATGCAGTAACTCTGAAATGTATTTAGGGATCATGGTAGATAACCAGCTGACCAGGCGCTCCCAGTGCCAGGCTGTAGGAAAGAAAGCAAATGCAATCCTTGAACGTATAGGCAAGGGAATATCAAATGGGGGCCAGGAGGTGGTATTACCACTGCAAGGGTGTTAGTGAGACAATTACTAGGATCCTGTGGGCTTGTCTACACAAACAATTACTTTGCAGCCCACTGGGGGGTGAATCTATCCCACAGTGGTCTGCTACAGACTAACTCAGCGTGTGCACCCAGCTGACGCACGCTAGCAGTTGGCTAATGCACTTTGATCTTGTCCCAGTTTCAAAGAGAACTAGATCACAGCATATTGACAAGCCGTGAATGAATGCCAGCAGGGGACCTGGGGACAGTTTGTCCGCAGCAGTCTAGCTCGGAGTAAGTTCACACCCCAGTTTACCACAAACGAATTATTTGTGTAGACAAGCAGGATGTCCACGCTTCACAAAGGGCAGGATGAGGCCAGAACATTCATAACCATCCCTGGAGCAGTTTGTCTGGGGGATGTTATTTTCCCTCAGAGCCCTCTGGAAATGCCCACAGCTTCTCCGTTTCCAAGGGAGGTTCATCTAAACAGGCCCCCCATGTCCCCGAGCAGGAGAGATGGGCCCTGATCTCAGACTGAAGGAGGCAATGGTTGGTCCACCACATGGGCCCAAGTCCTGAATTCCCCACCTCCGCGCCCATCCCAAACAGGAGAGCGAGAAGGCATTCAGCAGGATGGGGCAGGCCGGCACCACCGGGGTTAGGCCCATGGTTGTCATGGCAATGAAGTCCTGAGGATGTTTGTGAGATGTCCTGAATACTGCGGCCCCGGGGGCCCCGACAGCAGATACACGGCTTTATACATTGCCTCTATCTTGCGGATGGGGACAGCGAGTCCCTGGAGGGGTTGAGTGACATGCCCAGGATCATCCAGTGAATCTATGGCAGAGTCAGGAATAGACGCCAGATTTCCTCCTGGGCACTCAATCCACTAGACTAAAGAGCTGGGCCTGAGACAAACTCCCTGTTCTGAATGTCCCTGAACCCTAAAGAAATTTGGATCCGGAGTCAAAGATTGGGGACTCGGGCCCAACTCCAGCTTGGAGTGCCGCTAGTTTACTAAAGACCTCGTGGTGTTAGCGACTCTCTCTAGGTGCTCTCCAACGCCGGTAGCCATCAGCAGAGTGATTCTCGCCAACTCCGTAGGCCTGGCATGAGGCCCTTAGCTCTGTCACACAGTAGACATGGCATGGTCAGGTGCCAGCTCTGGAAAAAGGTGGCATTTGGTTTCATCACGGGGCCGCATGCACTGAGCTGCTGCCAGGCAGAGCTGTGATCTGTCTGTTACGCAGCTTGCCCTGATTTGCCAGAGCCGAGGACAACGTGCTCCAGTGCCCCGCAGGGAAGCAGTGTCCAATGGTTTGCAGCCATGCTGGGGTGCACGGTGCAGTAGTGTGCAGTGTCACAGACTGTTCTGATTTGCAGCAGCAGCCGTGCAGCAAACACTGATTATTTTTTCCCACACAATAACTATAGCAAAGGCTCACACCAAGTTACATGTCACGATGTTTTAAGAGGGGGCCCGGGCTTCAAAGCTCTGACCCAGATGCTGATCCGGATCCACTCTTTCCCAAAGCTGCTGCTGTTTATTAGCTGTAGAGTCAACGGTACATTGGGCATTTTACAGATAAAGTAGCAGATGCGGCACCGGCTACGCAGTGCTTACAATCTATTGTAGACTATGAACAAATGCAGAGAAAGGAACAACATACAGAGTGAATGAGATTTGGATCTGGATCCAAAGTTTGGTGGTGGTCGGCTGTGGAAATTTAGTTCAAGCCTCTCTCTTGGGGTAATTGAGAGCCCAGCCCAACAAATACATACTACTAGGAGTAATGCTTACTAGAATGAGCAGTGTTTGCAGCACAAGGCCCTTACACTATAATGCCTTGGTGCAGCATCCTGGCTTCTTATTATTTAGTATTTATATTACAGTACTTCAGGCCCATTGAGAGAAATTTGAGGGCCTGGTACATCACATTCACTGCCCCCCACCTCCCATTTCACTCCAGGTACAGACGTTTTAATGCCCAGAGCACCCAGTCAGGATGGGAGACCCCACTGTGCTAGGTGCTGTACAAACATACACAGGCATAATTTCTTCTCCAAAGACTGTGCCATCTAAGGCAATAAGCAACATATGCAGCCAAAGGGTGCAGGGAGATGATATTTTAATGTAAACCCTGAATGTTGAAACCTCTCAGCAATGTGCAGACTTCAACAGGCAGATTTCAGCTTCAGTGCCCAGTAATCTATGACCATCCACACTCCTATTTATATCAACTGCTCCCACATGAGGATAGGTTCCAAATTTCCATATGCCTATTTATACCCCCAGCTCCATCAAACAAGCAGCAGGTATTCCTGGTTTTCCCTATGTCCTGTTGCTGTGTTGGCACCGTGAATGCTGGGTTAGACATTTCAAAAGCACCTAAGCAACTGAGAGTCCCATTAATGGGTCTGGATGCTTTGCAGCAGAAGAGACTGACTAGATCTCCTCAACAAGACTAGATCTCCCCATCCCTCTGTGGAGCTGGGGAAAGCGGTGGATGTGATATACCTTGACTTTAGCAAAGCTTTTGATACGGTCTCCCACAGTATTTTTATCAGCAAGTTAAAGAAGTATGGGTTGGATGAAATAGTCTATAAAATGGATAGCAATTGGCTAGATCATTGGGCTCAACAGGTAGTGATCAATGGTTCCATGTCTAGCTGGCAGCCGGTCACAAGCGGAGTGCCCCAGGAGTCGGTTTTGTTCTACATCTTCATTAATGATCTGGAGGATGGGGTGGATTGCACCCTCAGCAATGACAGATGACACTAAGCTAGGGGAGTGGTAGATACCCTGGAAGGGAGGGATAGGATACAGAAGGACCTAAACAAATTGGAGGATTGCGCCAAAAGAAATCTGATGAGGTTCAACAAGGACAAGTGCAGAGTCCTCCTCCTAGGATGGAAGAATCCCATGCACGGCTACAGACTGGGGACCGACGGGCAAGGCAGCAGTTCTGCAGAAAAGGACCTGGGGGTTACAGTGGATAAGAAGCTGGATAAGAGTCGGCAGTGTGCCCTGGTTGCCAAGAAGGCTAATGGCATATTGGGCTGCATTAGTAGGAGCATTGCCAGCAGATCATGGGAAGTGATTATTCCCCTCTATTGGTGATGCTGCATTTGGAGTATTGTGTCTAGTTTTGGGCCCCCCACTACAAAAAGGATGTGGACAAATTGGAGAGAGTCCAGCAGAGGACAACAAAAATGATTAGGGGGCTGGAGCACAAGACTTATGAGGAGAGGCTGAGGGAACTAAGCCTGTTTAGTCTGCAGAAGAGAAGAATGAGGGGGGATTTGATAGCAGCCTTTAACTACCTGAAAGGGGGTCCCAGGGAGGATGGAGCTAGTCTGTTCTCAGTGGTGGCAGGTGACAGAACAAGGAGCAATGGTCTCAAGTTGCAGTGGGGGAAGTCGAGGTTGGACATTAGGAAAAAGTTTTTCCCTAGGTGGGTGGTGAAGCACTGGAATGGGTTACCTAGGGAGGTGGTGGAATCTCCATTTTTAGAGGTTTTTAAGCTGCGGCTTGACAAAGCCCTGGCTGGGATGATTTAACTGAGGTGGGTCCTGCTTTGAGCAGGGGGTTGGACTGGATGACCTCCTGAGGTCCCTTCCAACCCTAATATTCTGTGATTCTATGACAAACTGGATCCTAGAGCGAGAGGCTATATCTAATAACCACCCCTTTTTCTTACCAATTCTCATTTGCAACAGGGCACTGTGAAAAACCAGGTATCAGGGCTAATGTTAAAATTAAACACGATGACCACAAAGGGTAGCACTCAGCGACCAGAATGAGTGACTCCATGTGCACCTGTACACTACCTGTACGTACACTCACAAATATACACTGCATCATTTGTAAATCTCTGTGCTTTCCTGCCAGCTGATGTAAATTTACCTGGGGCAGGTAGGGTGACCAGATGTCCTGATTTTATAGGGACAGTCCCGATATGTGGCGCTTTGGCTGATATAGGTGCCTATTACCTTCTGCCCCATCCCGGTTTTTCACACTAGCTAACTGGGCACCATAGAAGAGGAAGATCAAGGCCAGGTCTCATGAGATTTTTCTGTTCTCTCTGATTGCTTTCCCAGGCCTCAGAGCCAGCCTCCAAGGTCCTGCTGAGTTCAAAGATCAAATCAATTGTCTGGCAGATTTATCAGCTCCCATGGTAGGTAGCCGTGTAGCAAACTTCCTCCGCTTGCTTGCTTTCTTTTCTGGTTCATCAGCCTAAAATAAGGGACATTAAAAAGAGCACGCCATGGGGTCTGAGTTACTTCCACCTTACTCCGGGTTTAAGATGGTAGAAGTCGGATGACTGCGATCGAGTTACATGGGTGTAAACCTGGAGTACCACAGCAGTGCAAGGCCGTGCACAAGCGGGAGGGCAGCCTGGGCACGGCCCCTCTCCCACCCCAATAATTGTTGGGGGCACAGAACTGGACGGAGAGCAAGCTCCTGCTGGGGCCGGAGTGGAGGGGGGAGAAGAAGAGCCCCTCCCGGGGCCGGGGGAGAGGGGGCACAAAATGTGCCCTTCCAAAAGGGGTCAAATTTAAACTCCTGCGCTTGCCCCTGCAGCAGGGAAACAGGCCCCATGTCAAAGTGGTTGAACAAGCCAGGGTTAACACTGCTTGGTTTTGCCGTCAGCATAAAGGAGAAAAGTCAACAAACAGCCGTCTGCAAAGCCACCTCATTGTCCTTCCAGTTCCTCCTTCAGACTCTCCATGACGCCAACAAAAACCTTGACTACACGTAAACAGCTGGTGTGCTCTGACCACTGCTTATCATGCTGACCAATCTTGTCTCCTTACTTCCTCCTTCTTCCTCATCTGTCTGCCGCATCCATCCGTTGTCCCTCAGTTCAATGGTAAGCTCCTCAGGGCAGAGATTCTCTTTTTGTTCTATGTTTGTACAGCTCCTAGTGCAATGGGGCCCTTGTCTACAACTGGATCCCTAAGCATTAACGTAATACAGACCCATCACTAATCATAACAACAAACCAAAGGGGCCTGGTTTTCAGAAATTGCTGAGGATCCCCTGGCCCCTCTGAAAGTGGAACCCTTTTAAGGTGTCTCAGCATGGGCACTCTAAAACGGAGTCCCCCCAGAATCACATTCCCCCTTTTGAAAACCTGCGTGGAAACGCATTGCTCCAAGAAACGGGGCTGGACCGTGAGAACATAAGAACAGCCGGACTGGGTCAGACCAACAGTCCATCTAGCCCAGAATCCTGTTTCCGACAGTGGCCAGTGCCAGGTGCTTCATAGGAAAAGAAGAGAACAGGGTAATTATCAAGTGATCCATCCCCTATCATCCACTCCCTGCGTCTGGCAAACAGAGGCTAGGGACGCCCAGAGCATGGGGTGGCATCCATGACCATCCTGGCTAACAGCCATGGATGAACCTATCCTCCATTAATTTATTTCGTTCTTTTTTGAACCCTGTTAGAGTTTTGGCCTTCCCAACATCCTCTGGCAAAGAGTTCCATACATTGACTGTGTTTTGTGTGAAGAAGTACTTTCTGTTTGTTTGAAACCGGCTGCCTATTCATTTCATTGGGTGACCCCTCGTTCTTGTGTTATGTGAAGGGTTAAATAACATTTCCTTAGTCACTTTTTCCACCCCATTCATACTTTTATAGACCGCACCCCTTAGTCATCTCTTTTCTAAGCTTAAAAGTCCCAGTCTTTTTAATCTGTGCTCGTATGGAAGCTGTTCCATAACCCCAGTCATTTGTGTTGCCCTTCTCTGAACCTTTTCAAATTCCAACATATCTTTTTTGAGATGAGACGACCAGATCTGCACACAGTATCCAAGATGTGGGCGTACCATGGATTTATATAAAGGTATTGTGTTATTTTCTCTCTTATTATCTATCCGTTTCCTAATGGTTCCTAACATTCTGGTAGCTTTTTTGACTGCTGCTGCACATTGAGTGGATGTTCTCAGAGAACTATCCACAATGACCCCCAGATCTCTTTTTTGAATGGTAACAGCTAATCAAAACCTATCATTTTGTAGGTATAGTTGGGATTATGTTTTCCACTGTGCATTGCTTTGCATTTATCAACACTGAATTTCATCTGCCATTTTTTTTGCCCAGTCACCCAAATTTGTGAGATCCCTTTGTAACTTTTTACAATCTGCTTTGGACTTAATTATTTTTAGTCATTTTGTATCATCTGCAAATTTTGCCATTTCATTGTTTGCCCCTTTTTCCAGATCATTTATGAATATGTTGAACAGCACTGGACCCACAGTTTACCTCTCTCCATTCTGAAAACTGACTATTTATTCCTACCCTTTGTTTCCTATCTGTTAGCCAGTTACTGATCCAAGAGAGGACCTTCCCTCATATCCCATGACTGCTTACTTTGCTTAAGAGCCTTTGATGAGGGACCTTCTCAAGGCTTTCTGAAAGTCGAAGTACACTATATCCATTGGATCACCCTTGTCCACATGTTTGTTGACACCCTGAAAAAATTCTAGTAGATTGGTGAAGCGTGATTTCTGTTTGCAAAAGCCATGTTGACTCTTTTTCAACAAATCATGTTTATCTATGTGTCTGATAATTCTGTTCTTTACTATAGTTTCAACCAGTTTGCCTAGTACTGAAGTCAGGCTTACTGACCTGTAATTGTTTAAACCAACAACTTCCAAATCAGATGGATTACTTTGTGAGAAGAAGCTTTTATCAGCTGATGGCTGATTTTGAAACAGGATAGTTACCTAGTAAATTCCCAGAGCTTGTCAGCAGTTTTCCTGAATGTCACATAAACCAACTTGACTTAGCATCCATCCTCACTTCTTGTCTTAAGCTGTTACACTGTCTTGCTGTGAATTGTTAAACAGCTGCCATGTACCACCCAGAGTTGTCTGCACTTCAGTGAAGGGTGCCGCAATTCCTATATATAGGTTGCTAAATGCGCTGGGATTGAAAGGTTTTTTTGTAAAAGTCAGTCATCAGACTAGTTCTTATCATATAACATCATCTGTATTTTTAGGGGTTCTTAGCTTAAATGACTTTTCCATGTGCCAGCTGATCTAGAATTAGCTGAATGATTTTCCACAAGTATGAGGCTTAATCTGTTCTCAGTGCACCCTTCCGTATATTTGTAATATGTCAAGTAGTGGAAAGTTCTCAGAGTCAAGGGAGCTGTCAGGTTTACTACACTGGAAGATCAAAAATAGCTTATCCATCTAACAGACTGAAAAATGTTTCAGATGCAAGGTAGTATTTGAAATGGGATGTTTAAAAATAATAAAGAGCCTATGTGGAGTAGGTAGATATCTGCATAGGGCATTATTTATTTATTTCTCTATTAGAGCCAAGAGGGCCATACTGTATCAGCAGTAGAAAGGCTAGTAGAAATTTTTCTGCTTAAATATTTTTAATAGAAAATGACATTTTCGACAAAATGAACATTTTTGTGGAAAAAAGATCCATTTTTGTCAAAAAGCTTTGGATCTTATATGGAAAAGGTTTGGTCGCTGAAAACCAAAACATTTTTTGTTGTCAGGTTTGGGATTGTTGACAAAACCTCAAAAATGTTGAAGAAAAAATTTGACTTTAGTGATTTTTTTTTCCATTCAAACTTTTGGCACAAAAAAAATTTCCAGTCGTGCTAGGTGCTGTACATACCCATAGCAAGAGACAGTTCCTGACCTGAATTGTTTTAAATCTGCCCAAACAGAGGAACGTTTATGATTGTTATTGGGCAGATGGCATTTCTGCATCCCAGAAAGATTGTGGCTTGACAAAAGTCACACACAAAGTTTAAGGTAGAGGGAAAAATTGAATTTACCTCTCCTCAGTTTCAGGCCAGTAACTTAGCTACAAAACCAGCCTTGCGCTCATCTGTGGCTGCCAGTTAAGATATCCATGAGTGCTACACCTGCAGCAAGAAACACATCTAGCCCATCTAGCAGTCCATCAGGAGCAAAACTAATTATCTCCACACACTGGCCTGTGACCAGGAAAAAGGTGGGCTTTTAAATTCCATGATGCGTTTACATTCTATGATGCAACATGGATTGTCTCCCGTGGTTCCTTCACTGCGTCATCTGACAGAACCCAACATCATCTCTTGCCACCAGACCTGACCAGACATTGCCAAGCAATAAGAAGCTGGGTGAGCAGTGACCTCATCTCTCCTCACAAGTAGAGCTGGGGTGCTGGTTGGCTGGGTGAATTCCAAAGCCATCCCACGTATTACAGAAAGTGATGTTGCTTAGTTAGCAAGGTGGCCCTTTTCCATGTGCATCAGCGGTGAATCAGGGCCTGGGTTTGGTGCTGAAGAGGCTGCCTTGCAGATGAGATGCAGACATGAGGTCCTGGCTACCCATCACCACTGATCACCCCATGTCGCTTTTCACAATGTGCTCTGGTCCCACCTTTTTGGATGTGTGACATTTGGTTGCCTCGCCTTAACCTGTGTGTAAGTATAGTTACCCTCCCTAAAATTGTCCATCACTGTTTAGAACCCAGCTTGCAGCATTTCATGCTCTGAACTCCTGCAGCAGTGAGTTCCAATGGTAGGAAGGGTGATTTATTTTGGTGGCTTTTTGGTGGCTCCATTTGAGTAGCTAAAGTGACTCAGTGGAGACAATACCCATATGATAAATTGGGCTGCTTTTGCATCTTTGACAACCAAGCATGCTCCCTCCCCTTTAGCCCACCTCAGCAGAGACTGCTGCTACCCTTCTGAACCTCGGTGCAGCTTTCTAGAGCTTGTAATAATGCAAACACAACCTGCCACAAAAATACAAGACTGGGAGCCTAGAAATCTGGGCCCTTTTTCACTGTGTAGGCCACATTTTAATGCTGAGATTGTCTCATGACACCTCCCCATTCGTTCACAAATCTGCAACTTCCTGATGGCCATTACCATAATTGCTTCAGGTGACAAAGTAGCATTAGGGAAATGTTGTGTGCAGTTATTAGCCACTTGTGGAGCTGGACACTGGGAGGAGCAGTCAGCACCACGGAACAGGTAACTAACAAGCAGATCACAGCTTGAGAACCCTGGCTCTGATGTGTGGCATTTGGTTGCCTTGCCTCAACCCATATAAGTTTAGAACCCAGCTTGCGGCATCTCATGCTCTGAACTCCTACAGCAGTGAGTTCCAACGGCAGGAAGGATAATTTATTTTTATTTTATTTCTTTTTTCCCTCCCTTTCATTTTGTAGAAAACAAAACATTATGAGCCAACCTGATGACAACTGAAGAATTTTGTCCTGGTGCACTACAAATTTCTCCATGGTTGTGACATTTGTTTGAGGTTTGCTCTGCTCCTGCGACTCCCTGGGTCCCCCTTAGTCCCCTGTGACAGGGTGCAGAGAAACTACTTGGTCCCTGATAAGCGAGGAGTTAATCTCTCCTCAGCAGAGATGCTCAAGGCTATAAAAATGGCAGCTGACGAGACAGGTGGGGTGTTAAGTTGAGAATGTAGGAATGGGAGGGACCTCCAGGGTCACTGAGTCCTGCTATCTCAGGCAATCCCCTTCATAAATATAATAAGTTTGATCTTAAAACCAGCTCGGCTGTTTCCACCACTCCTTCTATTGGGAGGCTGTTCCAGATCCTCCCTCTTCTGATGGGTAGAAACCTACAAATTTCCAGCCTCAATTTACTCGTGGCCAGTTTATCTCTATTTGATTGTGTGCTACCCTTGTCCTTTGGCGTCAACAGTTCATTTCTCACCTGGGCGTTTATCCCCCTGATGTATTTCTAGAGCACAAGCATAGCTTCTCTCAGCCTTCATTTTGCCAGGCTAAACAACCCAAGCTCACCTGGTCTCCTCTCCTAAGACAGGCTCTCAATTCCTCTGATCACCCTAGCCTTGGCATGACTAAGGCAGCAGGGGAATGTAGCTTCTTGGTCAATTTTTGCCTGACACTTCCCCCTGATGCTGAGGTGGATGTGCTGGGATCTGTGTCTCAGGAAAAGACCAATACACTTATTTAGGCATGTCCTCCAGGAGATGTTTGTCTGGGCCTCAAGATATTTAGATTCTGTTGGAATGCATCTAGTTAATTAAGAACTCTGGCGACTTTAGGTCTAGCTTGTGAAACTTTTTTCCTCGTTCTTGACGTGTTTTTGTCTACTAACAAAGATAAATGGGGGGGAGAGGCTTGGACTCTTTGAGATCTTTTCTTGGACACAGCTTCTGGATTCTCCTTCAACAGCTGGGAGATCAGGCCAGTCGGAAAGCTGACACTGTTTCCACTCAAAAGCCGCCCCAGACTTCGGCAATTATTGAGGGTTGGGGTGTTTTACTAACCTGTTGTGGACGTGTTTTAGTGCTTGAGCCTAAGTATAGCTCTGAAGTAAGAGCACTTTTATAGTATACCATTTCTATCAGACCATCTATCAGCTGGATGCCGTGTCTCCGTTTGGCGCATTTCCTGACACCACCTCGCACAAAGTAAAGTTGCCCCAAGCTTTGGGTTGGCAGAACCCCAGGTAACAGTGCGATGGGAGAGAGTTGAGCCAACGCAACTGAATTTCTGCTCAAGTTAACTCTGTTGGCTCTCTTATTGGGAATATTGTTCTTTAAGGAAAAGACCTTTCTGGCTGTGTCTATATTTGCTCTATTCTGTTGAGTCTCCCGTCAGCTGGCCACCCTGTTCTGAAGCAGGGTGGTTATGTCGCCACAATGATGGCACTTTCATAGATTTCCAAGGCCAGAAGGGACCATTGTGATAATCTAGTCTTGGGTCCTCATGCAATTGTTTTACTCACTTCTCTATCTGGCAAAGCTCCCACTGGCTTTAATGGGTGTTTGACAGAATAAGGAAGGATTAAAAACTGAGTACAAATTAAATAAGGATCTCTGGATCTGACCCGTGGAAATTAGAAGGGGATAAGACCCACCTTGTCCTTCCCTGTACTCTGTACAGACTTGTCCGTACCATATAAGCTGTCATGCTTTGTCCCGTGCAGATTGCGAGGAAAGCTGGTTAAGAAACCAGCCCCAGGTCTGGTACAGGCTCCCTGTATGATACATGGCAGCTTACCTTGTCTCTGTAGGTCTCAGTTCCTCTTCTGTACAATGAGGTTTATAATCATTATCTCATCTTTGTCAGGTGGGATTTTCAAAAGCAACGGAGCAAGTGAAGGGGTCAATCCCAACTGACTGTCAATGGGAGTTAGGCACCTCACTCACTTGGCTGCTTTGGAAAGTCCCATGCGCAGACTGCAAACCCTTTGAGGGCAGGGACTGTCTCTCACGACTTGTCCGTACAGCACCCAGCGCAGTGGGGACTCAATCTTGTCTGGGGCTCCCAGGTGCTCCCCAAATGCAAATAACTCAAGCAACGGAGCTACCTTCTAGAATTACCTTGGAAAGACTTTATGCAGTTGAATAAGAGGATGGGCAAAGCTCAGTTCTCTTTTGTTGAGCTTTATCCTGCGCCTCTCCCTACTCCCTTGGACCCGCTAAGGAATTCCTCTCTGTCAAGACTATGCTGCGCTCTCCCTGATGTTCAGCACAGCAGATGGCACTTAACCCCATCTCTTGTAATGAGACCCCTCAGGAGCATGCAGGCAGGCTGTTTGTTTTCCATCGCCCGCCAGCCCCGTGATCAGAAGAAAATCGTTTTCTACATCAGACGCTTGAAAGACTACAGATCACCTACAAGTATTTTTATTGAGGCAGTTTTGTTCTTGTTCTGAATTGTAAATCCTTTATGTCTTCCAGGTGCCGGCTACTTGGCTGTTGATGGAGTGTGTTTAGCGGCACGCACAGCTGCACCATGCAGGTGTGCGGGACAGGCAGCCTGGGTGAATCTAAACAGCTGCTGGGCTGGGAGAAACTGGAAGTTGCTTTCAGTCCAATTAAAGTTGAAGCCATGGGGTGCAGCGTGCTGATGACCCAACGCTGGCTAACTCTGCTTCGAGAAGGGTCCCCCCTCAAACTGCTTTGCAAAATCAAGCAATGCAGGACAGCGAGCGGTGCGCACTAGAGACATGACAGGACACTGTGCTGTATAGACATTGCCTGGTAAATAGACTGCAACGTTCAGCCATAAGCTGTTAATGGCATCTCTGCTACCTTGGACACACCTTCTGAGTCCCCGTTGTCTCTGGAGTGAAGATGAACCTTCAGCTGAGATTTGACAAGAGCTGGAGAATCCTTGAGGTGGAATGTGTTGCGTCAGTCACACCTGAACGGAACTGATGTAAGAGGGGGGTGAACTGCGATCGGGGAACATCGGACTGTCCACTTTTGCAGTGGTGTGAATCGGTATGCAGGAGGCGAGGCAGTGCAGAATCTGTGTTCTGCACGTAAGAAGGAATTTAGGAAGATTGAATGTAACTATCCAGGCTGGCATTCGGGCTGGGTATCAATGGGGCATCTCACCTGAGATCAGGAGACTGCACAGTTATTCCCGACTGTTTTGATCATACCGTTTGAGTCTCATATAATACATTAAAGACCAAATTTCGCTCTAGATCTCAACGCTGAGGCCAAAGCACATGAGAGCTGGGAACAAAACATCCAGCTATGGCACAGACTTCCAGAAGAGATGGGGAAAAAATCTAGACTCTGACCTCTTAGGTTCCCTTAGAAAAAGACCTTACACTATAGCAAGAATGACATTTACAGCACTGACACTCCTATAGGTTGACATTATGGCTCAAATTTTCACCCGAGTTCTTTGACATTATCTCTAGAGATGGAGAAACATGCTGAGAGGAGAGAGAAAGAGCTCAGTAAACTGAAAATCACACTCCAAGTATGTGATCACAATGAACTGACCCGACTAACGTGGAATTTTGGTCATTGAAAACCCACAGTGCAATCACATGGGCTCAGATCCCCAAAGAGCTGTAGGTGCCTCACTCCCACAGAACTCATTGAAACAACGTACTTTTCAGGCTCTGGGATTGCTGGCCTCCAACAAATAGGCTGAGCAATTTTCATCAAAATTATTCAGCGAATCAGTTTTGTATCATGAACAAATTTGAGAAAAATCACGGTCTGGACTAGATCACCTCCTGAGGTCCCTTCCAACCCTCATCTTCTATGATTCCATGCTTGCGGGAAGTTATCGAAAGGGAAAAGATGTGAAATTAATCAAGACTTAATTAAGTCTTGGTAAAATACAGATTTTATCCTTTGCCACTGATTATCTTCCCTTTTCTTTAAAGGGAAATTAAAGGCCAAACTCATTCTACTGTTTGTTTTTTTAATAAAAAAAGCATGAACATAAAGCGTTGACCTTCATCTTGACTTTCCTGATATTTAGTGGCTTTTGCAACACCTTTAATTAAAAGTGGGGGGAAGGTGTACGTCCAAACGTATGCTGTGGCAACAGGCCACTTCTTAGGTGCCTCACTGGAAATGGAAACCGGGCTGCAGTGAAAGAGGAAGTTACATCTGCATCCCATGAAACAATCAGAATGGTTACAGGCTGCAGCTGGTGGTGAAGATGTGTGGCCTTGGTGAAACAGTGGACAGGTTAATTTCCAAAGCTCTCCTCCCCAACCTGGGGGGCGAAGGATGAGATGCTCGCTGAATGGCAAGAGTAGGAAAGCTCGGAAGTGGAAGTAACGCAGAAGCGAACTGGCCCAGGGCTGCTGCGAGTGAAGCCGCTGGCAAGGAATTCCCTCCTCTGGTTTTGCTGGAGATGCTTCTACAAGTGTAAACGAAGAGACGGATTCGTTCCATCCTCCGAATTTTCGCTGGTGGGATCCGAAGGAAGGTGACCTGCTTTCTGTCTCCCAAGCATCTGCAGAGTGCACACCACACAGAGCACATCAAAGCCGGCCATGTGTTGCTGGATCCCATGCTGGGGAGGGGGAGGAGGAGGGGTCATACTCTGTTCCCTTTGATGCTGTCCAACACTCAGCAGAGTACTCCGCAGTAAAACAGAACGTGCGAGCGTGTGCCTGCCGGCAGATCTTCAGAACACCTCAGTCTCTGCCTGTTTAACACATCATGGGAGGCTTTTTGCTTGGCTCACGCTCTGTCTTGAGGCTGCTGACTAGGGCAGTCTGGTCACAAGCGTTCCATCAAAACTGTTTTTTGATGAAAAATTAGGTCTGCAGCAAAATGAATATCTTTGCAAAAGTGCCTGCTTTCCAGGGGAAAGGGTGACATTTTTTTCATTCAAAAACTAAACACCTGAAATTTTCTGATTCGGCTGTCTGATCACAGTGCTTCATGGGAGTCATAGTTCACTTTCCTCATGTCCCCATCTACCTCTGTGGGCCAGAGTCCCCTGTCAGACTACATTTCCCATGATACATCATGTCCGGGCACTCCCATGATGCAACCTCCTCCCCTCACCAGGAGAGGACACCATGGGTGCATCATGGAAGATGTAGTCCAAGTAGGGAGCCTGACTTATAAAGAAGAAGGAGAGCATGAGATACCCAAACTACAACTCCCATGATGCACTGCAGTAGGTGATCCAAACTGAAATATTTCAGTTTTGCTTAAAATTTTCCATGGAAAAAAATGAACTGGTTTTTTTTTCAACTACTTACCCCTGTTCCCTCAGTGTGGATTTCACCCCTGTGCAGAGGGCTGCCATGAGTTCTATGCACCGTTTAAGTCTGACTTCTTACTCATGCTACTTCCTTCTTGTGTGGCTCAGAGACAGATCTGGTATTAGTGGCTGTGATACAGTTTTGCTCCTCCTCAGTCCTACAGGAGCCAACACAACCCTGGGAAAGGGAGCTGGGGGTCTGTTCCGCTTGTGCATCAGCAGCAGAATTCTTTACAACTCTTCTACCCAGTCCAGCTCTGCAAATGCACAAGAGGTGGTGAGACCACATGTGTCCTGAGAGCAAAGGTTTCCTGCACAGCTTTTATCCCTGGTGACGATATGCCAGCAGGAAAAAACCCAGCCTAATTCCTGGAGTCCAAACAGAGTTTCACAGTGTTGCCAGGTGCAGAAACCACTTTTATGAACGTAAGCGAAGCACATTTAGAGGGCCTGATTCTCATTTCCATGGAAGTGATGTAATGTAAAGGACAATCCAGCCCTTGTCATTGAAATTACTAACACATGGTAAACACGGAGCCCAGCAAGGTTATTTTTGCACTCACTTTTCAGGACAGAACCGCATTTTAAAGAGCCAATTTCATATCTAGCATTACTTTCTGGAGTTCAGGTCAATAAATAAAAGTGCCCTAGCTGTGCAAACTGGAACACAATCCCTGTCATGGTTGAGCTCTTGGGTACAAGGTCTCAGAAGTGGCTTGTGGTTGTGACTTCTCAAAGGGCTCTGAATTTTCAGAGGGCAGGTGTTCAACACAGTCTGAACATCAGGCCCCGTCAAGGTGTCTCAGGTTGGACAAACAAACCTAGTTGCACCTGAAATCAATGTGGGCTGTGCTGTGGGCCACAGTCTAAAGGGCACAGGCAGAAACAATTTGCAGATGGTACTTAGACTGCCCCCAAGCGGTGAGTGACCACTGTAACCTAATTGACTTATGCAACAGGAGGTCTCACTGGAGTTCTAGGGGACATCTCTACAGGCAAAGTACCAAGAAAAGGACTCATGCTAACCATGGCTTACATGCTTCCTCTGGACAAAGGAAGATCATCTCGAGTCCCACCGCAGTTTGAGTTCTAGACAAAAACCCCACCTACATGATGGCTGCCTTCATGGCTGACATACCAGGGACTGAATCAGGCTGCTACTGCTTGGGCAAGAGATCCGTAGCTAGAGCTGGAACAGGTTCATATCAGCACAGAAAGAGCCACTAGAGAATCAGAGAATCATAGGGCTGGCAGGGACCTCGAGAGGTCATGTAGGCCAGTCCCCTGCACTCAAGGCCAGACTAAGTAGTGTCCATCCCTGCCAGGTGTGTGTCCAACTGTTCTTAAAAATCTCCAATGACAGAGATTCCACAACCTCCCTAGGCAATGTATTGCAGTGCTTAACCACCCTCACAGTTAGGGAGCTTTTCCTGATGGCCAACCTAAACCACCCTTGATGCAATTTAAGACCATTGCTTCTTGTCCTATCCTCAGAGGTTAACAAGAACCATTTTTCTCCCTCCACCTTGTAACAACCTTTTATGTACATGAAAACTGTCACCATGTTCCTCTTTCAGTCTTTTCTTCTCTCGACTAAACAAACCCAGTGTTTTCAATTGTTCCTCATAGCTCATGTTTTCTAAACCGTTAATCATTTTTGTTGCTCTTCTCTGGAATTTCTTCAATTTGTCCACATCTTTCCTGAAATGTGGCACCCAGAACTGGACACAATACTCCAGCTCAGGTCTAATCAGTGCGGAGGAGAGCGGAAGAATTACGTCTTGTGTTTTGCTTACAATACTCCGGCTAATGCATCCCAGAAAGATGATTGGTTTTTTTGCACCAGTGTTACACGACTGACTCATATGTAGTTTGTGATCCCCTATGACCCTCCAGATCCCTTTCCGCAGTGCTCCTTCCTAGGCAGCCATTGCCCATTTTCTATGGTGCAACGGATTGTTCCTTCCCAAGTGGAGTACTTTGCAGTTGTTCTTACTGAATTTCATCCTATTTACTTCAGAACTTTTCTCCAGTTTGCCCAGATAATTTTGAATTATAATCCTAGCCTCCAATGCACATGCAACCCTGCCCATCTTGGTATTGTCCACAAACTTTATACGTGTACTTAACTCTCTCTAAACCACTGATGAAAGTACTGAACAGAATGTTATGTTACATGCACTCATCAGTGCATTACACAAGCACAGCTCTAATCTCCCAAACACCAGACCTCAGCGATCCTGAAAAACTGATGGGAACTGGCAACGCTTTCTTCTTATTATTATTATTTATTATTTGTGTTGCTGTAGCTCTTGAGAGTCCCAGTCATGGACCAGGATTGCATGGGGCTAGGTGCTATACCAAACATATCAGAAAGATGAATCTTAGAATCATAGAAGATTAGAGTTGGAAGAGACCTCAGGAGGTATCTAGTCCAACCCCCTGCTCAAAGCAGGACCAACTCCATCTAAATCATGCCAGCCAGGGCTCTGTCAAGCTGGGCCTTAAAAACCTCTAAGGATGGAGATTCCACCACCTCCCTAGGTAACCCATTCCAGTGCTTCACCACCCGCCTGGTGCAAACGTTTTGCCTAATATCCAACCTAGACCTCCCCACCTCCCCCACTGCAACTTGAGACGATTGATCCTAGTTCTGCCATCAACCACTACTGAGAACAGCCTTGCTCCGTCCTCCCTGGAACCCCAATGGTTGGGGTCCCTCCAAGGACTTCCAATCGAAGCAGAAGACAAGAGACAAGTGGATATAACAGACACACCAGGGAGTACAAAAAACAATCAGATGATATTGGACAGCATGGCAGGCGGGGTCTCAGTGCCCCAGCCAGCGAACCATTGTCCAGTTTTTTCGTTCCCATAGCGCTGATGTTGCCCTCACCGTGAATCAACCCTGGAACCGCTGGAGTTTAATACACAAGCCTGTACTGCCTGAGCTAAAAGGCCATGACTGTTGCAGGCTCTTCAATCTCTAATTGGCCAAGCCTCAAGGGGACGGAGTGTCACACTGGGCCTGCATAGCATACATAGGTACCATGGAGGAGAAGAGAATCCTTGCCACATGACTCACCATTGGGCTGTGGTGAAAGGTGCCAGATTAACACAGTCCTGCAGACCAAATTTCTGTGCTCCGGGAACAAGTTGGTGCCACTCAAGCAGCAGCAGGAAAAGTTTTCTCGGCAACTGACCTCAACCATCAACCAAAGGGGCCAGCTCCAGAGATGAGAGGCCCATTCAGGCCTTGGTCTCTCTGAAGAGACTGATAGAGAAGGAGTTACTTCATACCAACAATGACAGTGTCCCTTGGGTTGTGGCTACCAGCTCACTAGGAGCCAGGCCGAGACCCATGACTCATTTCACGGTGGGCAGAGGGCTTGGGGGGGGGTGCCAAACTCTCTTCCGTCTTGTATAGACTAGAAAGTTGAACCAGTTCAACTTGCATTTCTTTTTAAATCGATTCTGCTAAGCTCGGGCAAAGCAATGTGTGGATGCTCTTATTTTGGTTTAAGAGGGGCTCGTTGCCGTTTAGCTCAAACCAGTTCCTCACTGGCTTCAACTAAACTGAATAAGCCTGGTGTAAACCAGAATAGGCATGTCCACATAGCATTGTTCACCTGTTTAACTACAACCAGTTTAAACAAACCCCTTTGTAGATCATGTCACCGAGTTCAAGACCAGAGGGGACCATCTAGGCTAGGCTATGGCTGCTCTTACGATGGTGTATACAGGACAGGCACTACACATGTACCTATGTGCCGCCGTGAAAGGCAGGCTATGTCCACACCTGTCACCATGGTGCATGTGTAGCTACATGTGGTAGTGAAAGGCTCTGGCAGCCTTTCCTCACTGCCTCCCCACTGCCAGAGTCTTTTCTTGCGGTGGGGAAAGGCTCTGGCAATGGGGAGGCAGTGGGACATTACACTGCCAAAAACAGCAGTGTAGATGTGGGCAGCACTGCCTAGGCATGTAGAGAGACATGTAGAGTATATGCCCTGGGGGGGTCAGGCACATAGGGGACGCTATTGTTCTTCATCCACCTAAGCCATGCCTTGCATCCCCACTGCTGTTTATACCACTGTGACCTGTGTGTGCAGTGTCTGTACACTACATGCCACCATATGTGTAGACATACCCCTAGTCTGACCTTCTGTATGTCAAAAGCAACTTACATTTCACCCAGTTATCCCTGGGGTAAACTAACGTCATATCAGCCCTCAGACTGGAGACTAACCCGTTCCGTGTCACAGGGAGAGACCAACGTGTTGGAGCCAGCTGCAATGGCAAGGAATTGATTAGGTGAGATACGCCCAGATGATCCCCCATGGGCGATCCACAACCTCATGCTGCTGAGGAAGGTGCAAAAAAAAGACCAGAGCCCCTGTCCATTTGAGCCCCTTCCACTGTAAGGGCAAGGTGCATTTCTTTGTCCTTGCCTTCTCTAGTGTAAACAGCTTGTAACGTGTCTAAATGTCGAGAAAAAGAGGGAGATGTTCAAAAAAATCCAAAACAAAATATTCCACTGCATAGCTCTCCCTCTGCGGAGAGGATGAGAGAAGCAGCACACGACAGACATGGGTCATGCTGCTTAATGCTGGATCAGAAGGTGTTCAGAGACTATGGTGGTGAGCATGGCCTGAGAACTGAGACAGAATAGAAACCAGTGCAGCCAGGCAGGTAGACCAGTCCTTAGAAACTTACTCTACACATTTTGTGGCAGGGACCGTGTTTTCATTATATGTCAGTACAGCACATAACACTATGGGGCCCTGAACCCCATCTGGGCCCTCCACGCATTACTGTCATACAAATAACAAACAACAACACCCATGTAGAAATCTCACGCAGTCCCTTCTGAGTGTCTCTTGCTTGGATTAAATCCAGCAGCAAAAGGCTCCCCTTGCTCAGACATGAAATGAAGCGTTGCACAAGCACATCTACTGTATCTTCGATTTGTCAGGTCAGTGTTTCTGTTATTTGAATGCCCTGACAGTTATTGAAAACATATTGTTTGAGGTTTACAAACTAATCTAGCTATTGCAGAGTTGTTAAACCTCAAAAAATATATGCTTCCAGTGTTCACATGCTATTCATTTAACATGAAAATGTCCTTAATTAAATCGAGCTTGACGGAATTTGGGGACCACAGCTTATCATTAAATCACTGACTGATGATTGCCGAAAACACTTGTAATAGGGTTTAACAAGCACCCAACAAATCAAACATACGCTACTGTCATTGGCCCAAATCTAGCAGCCACAGGCAGTCCTTGCCCAAGCAAACCTTCTCATGGGCTCAGTCCTTACACACAACCCAAGTTTGGAGCCTGATTGTGCAATCCTGTTATGCTGCAGTGAAATTCAGGTTTGTGTCAGGATCCAGAACAAAGCCTGGGCACTTACTCCCCTTTAAGTGATTCACTGACTTTATTCTTAGGTGAATTTCACCCACTGATGAGCACTTATGGAAATCAACCAGTTGACTTCAAGGTAGGTGATGAGAGATACATGCAAGGATTGCACAACTGCTTCTTGGAAGTTCAGCTGAACAAACAGTAAGCCTTCCTTGTTAGATTTGCTTGATTAAGAATCCCTCCCCCTACCCAATGTTCATAGTATCTATGACACTAATATGTCTAGCTGGCAGCCGGACACAAGCGGATTGCCCCAGGGGTCGGTCCCGCGGCCAGCTTTGTTCAATACTTCATTAATGATCTGGAGGATGGGGTGGATTGCACCCTCAGCACATTTGCAGATGACACTAAAATGGGGACAGTGGTAGATACGCTGGAGGGCAGGGATAGAATACAGAGTGATCTAGACAAATTGGAGGATTGGGCCAAAATAAATCTTATGATGGCCAACACGGACAAGTGCAAAGTCCTGCACATAGGACAGTAAAATCCCATGCACAGTTACAGGCCGGGGACTGACAGGCTAGGCATCAGTTCTGCGGAAAAGGATCTGTGGGTTACAGTGGATAAGAAGCTGGATATGAGTCAGCAGTGTGCCCTGGTTGCCAAGAAGGCTAATGGCATATTGGGCTGCATTAGTAGGAGCATTGCCAGCAGATCGCAGGAAGTGATTGTTCCCCTCTATTTGGCACTGGTGAGGCCTCATTTAGACTCATAGACTCATAGACTCATAGGTCAGAAGGGACCAATATGATCATCTAGTCTGACCTCCCGCACAAGGAAGGCCACAAAACCCTACCCATACACATTTATAACAACCCCGAACCCATGAATGAGTTATTGAAATCCTCAAAAATGAGATTTGAAGACCTCAAGCTGCAGGGAATCCACCAGCAAGCGACCCATGCCCCATGCTGCAGAGGAAGGCGAAAAACCTCCGTGGCCCCTGCCAATCCGCCCCGGAGGAAAATTCCTTCCCGACCCCAAATATGGCGATCAGCTAAACCCTGAGCATGTGGGCAAGACTCACCAGCCAGCACCCAAAAAAGATTTCTCTGCAGTAACTCAGTTCCCATCCCATCCAGCATTCCCACAGACCATTGAGCAGACTTATCTGCCGATAATCCAAAATCAATTGCTCAAATTAAACTATCCCATCATAACATCCCCTCCATATACTTATCAAGCTTAGTCTTAAAGCCAG
The DNA here is from genome assembly GCA_007922155.1 of Mesoclemmys tuberculata. Classification (NCBI taxonomy): domain Eukaryota; kingdom Metazoa; phylum Chordata; order Testudines; family Chelidae; genus Mesoclemmys; species Mesoclemmys tuberculata. Next base: position 3,217,824 of record ML675627.1, on the reverse strand, counting down.
ATAAGTCATTTGCCCCCACTACTTCCCTCGGAAGGCTATTCCAGAACTTCACTCCCCTAATGGTTAGAAACCTTCGTCTAATTTCTAGTCTAAATTTCCTAATATCCAATTTGTACCCATTCGTCCTCGTGCCTATATTAGTACTAAACTTAAACAATTCCTCTCCCTCCCTAACGTTAATCCCCCTGATATATTTATATAGAGCAAGCATATCCCCCCGGAGCCTTCTTTTGGCCAGGCTAAACAAGCCAAGCTCTTTGAGTCTCCTTTCATAAGGCAGATTTTCCATTCCTCGAATCATCCTAGTAGCCCGTCTCTGAACCTGTTCCAGTTTGAATTCATCCTTCTTAAACATGGGACACCAGAACTGCACACAATATTCCAGGTGGGGTCTCACCAGCGCCGTATATAACGGCACTAACACCTCCTTCTCCTTACTGGAAATACCTCGTCTGCTGCAACCTAAAACCGCATTTGCTTTGGAGTATTGTGTCCAGTTTTGAGCCCCCCACTACAGGAAGGATGTGGGCAAATTGAAGAGAGTCCAGCGGAAGGCAAAGAAAATTATTAAGGGGCTGGAGCACAAGACTTATGTGGAGTGGCTGCGGGAACTGGGCTTGTTTAGTCTGCAGAAGAGAAGAATGAGGGGGATTTGATAGCAGCCTTTAACTACCTGAAGGGGGTTCCAGGGAGGATGGAGCTAGGCTGTTCTCAGTGGTGGCAGATGCAAGAACAAGGAGCAACGGTCTCAAGTTGCAGTGGGGGAGGTCGAGGTTGGACATTAGGAAAAAGCTCCTCACTAGGAGGGTGGTGAAGCACTGGAATGGGTTACCTAGAGAGGTGGTGGTATCTCCATCCTTAGAGGCTTTTAAGGCCCGGCTTGACAAAGCCCTGGCTGGGATGGTTCAGCTGAAGTTAGTCCTGCTTTGAGCAGGGGGTGGGACTAGATGACCTCCTGGGGGTCTCTTCCAACCCTCATCTGCTATGATTCTATGTTCCCCCTTTACCATAGTTTCTGAGCACCTCACAGACTTTGATGTCCATGGTGCTCGTGGAATGAGTGCAAACATGAGGGGAATCAACCCCATCCACTGTCAATGGCTTGATGCATTCATCACTCCCTTTTCATTTGGATACAGGGCATAACTCCCAAGCACAGAACAGGCCATTGGTCAGAGCTGCCAGCACAACGGCCCAGGTCCTTAAAGGTATTTAGATGCCTAACTCTGATTGATTTCAGTGGAAGTTAGGTACCTAAATACCTTGGAGGATCTGGGCTGATGTGTCTGTCATGAAGAAAATGAGTCCTATTATCAATCAGTGCAAACAGATTTCCCTATGGTAAGAGACAGAACCAACTAAGCTAAACGAGAACTGCTGCTCACTGAATGTATTTTAGGTCTCAGGCTGCACAGTCCAGAACCAATCTCTGCATGGGACGGGCCAAACAAGCACAGTGTCTAGGCTCTTTTCAGTTCTTGCAATCACATACACTCACCATCAAGAGTTAGAATCGTAGCAGATGAGTATTGGAAGAGACCTCAGGAGATCATCTAATCCCACCCCCTGCTCAAAGTAGGACCAACCAAATCATCCCAGCCAGGGATTTGTCAAGCTGCACCTTAAAAACCTCTAAGGATGGCGATTCCACCACCTCGCTAGGTAACCCATTCCAGCGCTTCACCACCTGCCTAGAGAGAAAGTTTTCCTAATATCCAGCCTAGACCTCCCCCACTGCAACTTGAGACCATTGCTCCTTGTTCTGTCATCTGCTGCCACTGAGAACAGCCTAGCTCCATCCTCCCTGGAACCCACCTTCAGGTAGTTAAAGGCTGCTATGAAATCCCCCCTCCTTCTACATTTCTGCACACTAAAGTGTTGGTAACCTCCTATGGAAGAGGCAGTCAGTGCTACTCGCATTGTCACGGTGGGTGAAACTCACATGCTGGATAAAAACTCTCCTAGTTAACAGCGGGGATTGAACCACCTGTGAAAATCTGTTTCGGGTGTTGCTGGCCATACGGTTCCCTCATTTGGGTGTCATAGCAAAGAGCATGGGGTATAGTGTCTGGTAGATAGGGCACAATGTTGGGTGACCGGGGTTTCATGGCTGACCAATTATGTGACCATGCACAAGTCTCTGTATCTTTGTTTCTGTTTTCTCTATTTAGACTGTGAACTCTTTGGGGCACAAACTGCTTCCTACTATGTATCCGGGCAGCACCCAGTGCACTAGTGCCTTGTGCTCAGTCAGGGTCTTTTACAAAGATAAAATTGTACTAAATCCCAGGCTGCCGTGAAGTTCAGCACCAGCATCTGAAGTGTGCATCTGGCCCCTATTCTGATCACAGGCCAAACCAAAATCCTGAATCCAAAGATCCCAGAATTGTGGAGATGTTTAACACTGCAATCTGGAATGCAGTCCAGCCCCTTGGCCAAGGCAGGATTGCTCCCAACGGTCTGTTCTCCAGTGCTTTGGCCAGCTCCCCATCAATGTCTCATTGGTGGTGAGAGAGTTCAGTGGTGAACATGGTCTATAAACCCAGGCAGACTATAATTATCTTTATTTGTGCTAACACCCACAGTGCATAATATGCTGTGGAGAGGCAAAGCCTGGCACATTCCTGCCCTAGAGGTGACTGAAAAACAGAATTTCCATCCCACAGGAAATTCAGCTAGTCTGACACTTGTTTTCGTCCTGAATCAAGACGAAAAGTTGACATATCAAAAATTTTCCACTATGGTGCATCATGGGACATGTAGTCTACCTGGGGATCGGCACCCACAGTGGAGACGGATGCCCAGAACTACAAGTCCCATGAGGTACTGCAGCAGTTCAGGCAGACCCAGAAATCTGGGTCAGCTGAAAACAAAACAGTATGTTTCAGGCTCCAAAAAAGCCAAAGCAAAGCATTTTGAATCAGGTCGACCCAAAAAGAAACATTTTGCTTCAATTTTCCTCATGGAACACTCTGCCAAATTTGACCCTTTCCTAAAGAAAATTTCCATTTCGATGAAACCTCATTTTCTGATGGGAAAATGGTACAGTGTGGAGTTGGAGAAAGTGAAGAGAAGTCTGTGGGAGAGGCGAACAAATGGGATCTCAGCATTCTTCTCTTTGGAATAAGCCAGCATGAACTTGTACTGGAGGGAAGAGGTTGACATGCGAGTGGCAGGAAGGTTTTAGCAATGAGATCAAGGAGGTGAACAGGCAGCTGGCACGGGGAGTCAGTTGATGAGACTGTTGTTCAGCCAAGAAGATGGCAGAGCCGAAGGAGCAGTGGGGTAAATGGATAGTGGAAGAAGTCTTTGTGGTCACTGGACTTTCTTGAGTGGTGCTCAGTGACCTGGGGGCAGGAGTGGAGAAATCAGGTGTTAGGGGGTGCGCCAGGGCTGACGAGATGGATTTTGTTGTTGGAGAGACGGGCAAAGGAATCGAGGGTAGTGGTGGGGATCAACGACTGAGTCAGCAGAAGAGAGGGCAGGGGGCTAAGAGGCCATTGCTGGAATGGAGGTCAAAGCAGGGCTGGATGGAGCAGCAGGAGGTGGCAGATAAGTGGGTGATGCTGAAGCAGAAGAGGTAGCAATCAGAAAGGAAAGAACTCTGCGATGGCAGGACCAGAGAAGGAGCAGCGAATGTAGTCCATGTTGTCACAGTGTCGGGGTTCTTAAGTGCAGACCACTCCCAGTTCCCACTGACTTCATCTGGAATTGTATGTGCTCAACTATTTGGAAAAAAGACCCTGTGTGCATCTGTCCCCCTCTAGTGGCTGATCCACCAAAGAAGATAAGAGTCTATTAATGCTACCAGGTGGAAGAGTTACGCCTCTGGCCTCAGGAACAGCAGTTCATGCTTTTGGTTGTGAAGGCCCCCCGTTCAAGCCTTCTGATGACTCAGGTAACAGCTAGTTATATAAAAGGTGCCAGCCTGGGGCACAAATTATGGTAGGTCTCAGACTGAGCTGCTAGACAAGGGAAGTAGGCAAATCACATGTTCTTTGTCACCTCCCAGAGGCTGAGAGCATAATACAGTTGACAACCCCAATGTAGGCATGATTATACTTAGTAAAGTCAAGGGAAAGATGGCCACGGTTGGGTTTCCAGTCATTTCTCCCAGGAGACTATTCCACAGGGAATATCACTAGAAGGACATGTGTCTTTGATGAGAGTGTACCACTTCTTGGAGTTCATTCATGTCTCACATTCTGTGCCCAGGAGCTCAGTGCCGAAGAAGGCCATACAAAATATAGAAGAACCCAAGAGAACAGAGAAGGAAGGAGGATTCCTTGAAAGCCAGCCAGTGTGTTCATTGTGCAGACACCACCAGCTTGTCTCACTCGACTTCTGCTTGGAAAGGCTGAGTTACGAAAGCTCCCCCAGAGGTGTACGTCAGAAGCCATCCTGTGCCATCGTGACCGCTCCACCCTGGGAAATACTCCTGACCCAGCCATCTGTAAATGAGATCATGCTTTGAGCTTCTCATCACACTTCAACTTCCTCTTCCTTTTGTCAAAGCTCCCAGGTTTTTCTCCCACTTTTGCCCGCTCCGATAAATCATTTGAAGAATTCCCAGAGTAATGGGACTTTTGTCTGGGCCTTTTTTTTTTTTTTGGACGTGTGGAGGAGGAAGAAACCAGGTGCTGCTCTAACTGCTGAAATGCGGGGTGGTCAGAAGAAACATGTCATTTGGCCAGCTGGATGCCTTTGGCAGCAGGTAAAGCCATGAATGTATTTTTTATCAAATTGTCTAATTTCCCTGACAGATGTAGCAAAAATAATTTAAAAAACCCAAGTCCCTGATTTCTTCCCCTGAGCCAAGGATGTGTATAGAGAGGAATCTTAATCTTTCAGTCCATGTTTTGCATGGATAAAAACTCTATTTTCGGTTCTGCCGTATAAAAACAAAAGAAAATGAATAACATTGCCCCTGTTAGAGTGGAACTTTGCTGTTTCTTTTTAATAATTTTTCCTTTCCACGCTGGGAAGAGAGCAAGCCAGAGGTCAGAAGTATATACAATATATTCCCCTCAGCGGGAAGATTGGGTTCTTCTCCGATGCCCCAATCCACAAACAAAATGAATTTCTTCCGTAATAATGAGCGATGGCTCGCGCCTCTCCACAAATGGCATTGGGACAAGATGGAAATGAAATCCAATGAAGATGGTCTTGAAATATCAGCTACTGCTTGTTATTAGATTTCCTGCTTAAGCTAAAACTCTTTTTTTTTTAAAGTTCTATATTGAGGCGCCTGCGGCCGCCAGCACTCATTTAATTGTAGCCAAGTGAAATGTTCTAGCCTCGTTGCTTTACCAGCAACTGGGAGGGGGAAAGGTCGGGAATTCCCGTCATACTGAATAACAAAGCTGAGCTGCGGTGCAGATGGTGTGTGCTGAGGCAACTGGCATGGGACCGCCTGTCAGGTTTGTAGGGCTGAGCTGGGAAGCAGGGTGCAATGTGAGATCAAGGTACGGGTGGCAAATGCAGGGAAGGGATGACATGGGGAGCGGAGCTTAGGGTTGGAGATAGAAAAGCCTTTATTTCACTGATTCCCCCAACCCACTGTGATGCATCTTATTTTTACTCCGTTGCCAGAAGAAGAGACAGCTCCACCTTCTAGGCCCTACTACACTGATGCCAGGGTGCGATCAGAATAGCAGGGTCAGAGCCACTTGCTAGTCAGAGGAGCTGTAGTTGGGCACCAGGAGCCTTTGAAAAGTCACCCAAATCCCTTGAGGGTGTGATGTTAAAGGAAGATTTACCAGGGGAGGGGAGGTGGCCAAAGGGGGCTCGGGATGAAGGAGGATATTCATGTGAAGCCATTCACCACTGTGTCATTGATTTCCACCTGGCACGGCTCAGTGCTAGACAGAACTGATGACGAACTGGGGACGATGCTCTGGTGAGCTGTACAACCCACGTTGGCCGCTTCCATCCAGTTGCCAGTGGACATCGCCGCTGGCTCCTGCCGGCAGCCTCAGCGACGAGGCTGAGGATGACACAGTCATTGGGGGGATGGATTTCCCCTCTTGCCCACCAGGTCAGGGCTGAGATCGCATCAGCCAGGTGAAAGGAGACGTGCCTCGCTGCACACTGTTCCTCTGCCCGGCAACTCCCAGAGCAGCGCCGCGGACTGATGCAGATAGGAGGCTTCCAAGCCAAACAGACGGCAACGAGGAGGAGCATGTGGGGGAGAGAATCCAGCCGCTCAGCTAGGGAGGCGCACGTTGCGGCCCACCTACAAACTCACAATCATCCAGCCTGAAATCTCTCTCCAGCTGATACCATAACCCAGCCATCGAGTTAAGAGCCTGTCTCTTGAAAGCAGCCTTTTGGAAATCCTGCTGTTTTACAGCGTCTGCAGGCCAGTTTTTCCAGGCGCTGTGTTGGCCCGGCTCCCCTGATCCCAGCCTCGCACTGTGCGATTGTTTTATTTCATTCTCAGCAGCTGCTTGAGTTTCCAGACACTTGAAATGATAAACTGGAAGAGAGGAAAAAAATCCCTTCTGTTGGAGAAGCCCATCCTTTCCGGTAGTTATGGGGATGAAGCCATTCTCAGTTTTCATTAGGAACAATGAAATGAGAGCCCCGCAGCAAATGTCACGCTGCTTTCCAGCCCAACTGCCATCCCGTGGGAGCTAAGCCATAGGAATACAGCGTTGTCTAGTGGGTAGGGTCCTGCGTTGAGGAGTCAGTCATTCTATTCCTGACCTGGTTTGGGACCATCGGCAAATTGTTTCCCCTCCTTCCCTTTATCTGCTTAGATTCCTGGGGTCCGGCACGGCCTCTGATTATTGGTTGTAAGACACTTGCCACAATGGCTGTTAATAAGTACAACGTCAGCGTGCGGCCGATTCTCCCAGTGCCTTTTCCAGACTCATTTACTTTTTCTCCGGCCAAGTCCAGGACTGTTGCTTGTAGGTGTTTGAGGAGCGTCCAGCTACAGGATTACAACCTACTTCTGCTACTATATAATGGACTTACCCCTTTTGCTCACGTGAGACCACGCGGGGCCATGACGCTGGAGAACCCAGATTCAAAGGTGACTCGTGACCGACCCTGAGGTGTCACACCCCATCGTGGACACCCGCAGCTGCCTGTTGCACCAGCCACGTGCTGGAGGAGTGATAGCACTCAGAAATCAGTTCTCCAATGGTACAGTGCAAGTTTGGGAGGGAGAGATGCGTGCATTTTATACACAGCACATGCTTTGCCAGAAAGCTATCTTTAAAGATGTTTTATAAAAGATTTTAAACAATGTTCATGGGACTATTTTTCGTGTCCTTCCCCCAGTAAAATCAAGTGCATCAGGGTGTGTCTACACAGCAAGTTAAACCCAGGCTCTGACTCGGGTTTGAGCCCAAGACTCCCTTCCATCCATATGCAAGTCGGACATGGGTCAGCAAGCAGTCAGGCCGTGGGTCCTAGGACCCTGCTGCGACTCTGGTGCAACCTCTGTCATTTTGCTGTGTGGACACAGCTCAAGCCCCTGGCCTGAGTCAGAAGATCTGCGCAGTGTGGACATGTGAGCATGGCTGTGAGCGCCAGGACCAGCAATTGTAAACCCTGATATATACAGTGCAGCATGGCTGCTCATGCGTGGGCTTGGGAGCACAGAATCCACAAGCTTGGGTCCCACAGACCTGAGTTTACAATGCAGTGTGGACGTCCCCTCAGTTACCATGAAGGCACCGAGCAGGAATCTGTGGGACGAGAGGAATGCTAAGCAACAGAAATGCAGTCACCACTAGGCATTGCCTAAAATAGCTTTTTCGGTACAGAATAACATCACAACCCTCATGTCCAGGGCTCCCACCCAGCGTTGCACATCCCAGGGGACAATCCCAGTTGGGAATCTTCCCTTTTCAAGCCACCTGTTTTGAGGCCAGCCAGTTTGCACGCTAATGAACCTTAAAGACGTCTGAGAGGCCGAGGACTGACTATCGCCTGTGCTGCAGCCGAATATGTACTCATCACAGTGGCTCAGAACAGATGGGTGCCGCCACTCGAGGCTTCCCAACACCCACTCAGCTGTGTGGCTAACGGGCTATTTTGCTGGGGCTGGCAGAGGGGATGGTTGCCAACACCCTTGGTACTGTGGCTTAGACAGTTGCAATATAAGGTAAAACCAGCCTGGTTCTTATTTGGACCCGGGAGGGAGGGGGAGTTCATTAGTGGCTTAGTTCTCCTTAGGCCCCAAGCATGGAATACCAGCTCCAAGCCAGTGCTCTATTAAAGGCAAGTTGGCCTTTGCAGGTTTCCAGGCCCGCTCGTTAGTGGTGTGTCACCTGGCAGCCCTGTCCTCACTGGCTCCCTGCCTGGACGTTGCTGCTTCCACAACGGATCTGCATGAACCTGACTCTAGCTGCCACTGTCAGCCTGTTCCACGTGTGGTTCCTCGGCTCCTGCTCTGCATTCGGCTCCCTGGCTGTCATCCCCACGCACAGCATCCCGGCTACTCCCAGTTTGCCACGTGGCCGCTGCAGCCCCAAGGCCAAGCGATGGCTGGAGTCGGGCTCTGCCCTCTCCTCCCGGCAGGTCCTGGGACGGGGATGCTCAGCGCTCGAAGGGGAGTGATGGAAAGGAGTGTGCCCACTTAGCAGACTCATCACAAACCAGTGAGGGGCGAAATGCCGCATTTTCCAGCGTAACTGACATGTTTCTCGGGGGAGTTGTTTGCATCAAGCTACAGCAGCTGCTGGAAATGTTCAGCAGCCTGGATTGTTAGCACGCACCTGGGTGGGGAAGGGAGGGTGAGCAGAGGGCTAGGGAAGGCGCTCAGAGGTGTAGCCTGGCAAACGGCAGGTGGAAAGCGGCTCTGATTGCTCTTGATACCTACATCAGGCAGGTAAATACCCGGGAGGGGCGAAGAGCTACTGAGGCTAAAGGGTTAAACTAGCCAGGAATAGATTGTGGCTGGAAAGGCAAAGATGGTTTCCAACCATCAGAGGAGGGAGGTTCTGGAACAGCCTCCAAATAGGAGGCACGGGGCCAACCAACCGCACGCGTGTGGAGCTGGAAATGTTTGTGGATGGGCTGATAGGCCGGGCTTGCCTGGGCTAGCCGGGGACTGGACGAAGTGACCAAGGCAGTCCCTTCCTGGCCCATGCTTCTATGTAGCGCAGCACCTGGCTAGTGCCAGGCCCTAGGCTGGGCGTGCTGCAGACTATCTGTTACACGGGTGTGTACATGCAGGCAGTCCCATCCGCACACACATCAAGAGCATGTGAGCAAGCAAGCGAGTAGCCACGACGGGCGGGGATAGCAAGGGAATAACGTGGGACCGCACGTCGTTGGCCACACACACCAATCTGTGGGGTGGGCGCTGTTTAACAATGCATGGCAGTGGATCCTGGCTCCAGCTGACTCTCCAGAGGGAGTTGGGTAGTTAGCAGATACTTAGCGCCCTTGGGTTTTGGGCAGGACATCAGCGCTAACACTTCTATGCCGGTCACCCAGCCTCACGGAAACGTTAATAATGGCGTGGGCAGGACTTGGGTTTTATGCCTCATTGGAAAGCTGGCACCCGGCTTCCCTGTGAGCTCCATGCTGGGGCATCAGCGCTGTTTCAAAAGGCAGGGTGCCCCCCCGTGAATTGCCAGCACCACTTCCTGCGGCACTGTGGGTTTCCTGTGGGTCTCCTGCACCCCGCAATAGCTGCAGAGAACACAGCTGAAGGGCGGGAGGGGGGGCGGGAGGCTGCAGGCAGAAAGCAACTTAGCCAAAGGGCTGGCCCAGCTCCCTGAGCCTCTCTGTGCTGCCGGGGCTCCTGAAGCAATCGACGCGCCCACAGCTACGCAAGGGCAGAATTAGAAAAGCAGACGTGGGCCCCAACGCCTGCTCCTCTGCCCCCTGGGATCCTGCCAGTACAGCCAACGACAGACGCTGCCTGCCAGCACGGTCACGGAGGGAGCTGTTAGTGCCGGGGAGGAGATCCTGCCATTAGCATCCTTTGCTAGAGTCGGGGCCAGGCCGGGTGGAGGGAGAGACAACCTGCCATCTCCCTCTCCCTGCTGGGACCGTGCCAGGGACACAGTTCGGCTGTAATGGCAGCCCAGAGAGCCGAGCCAGCCCTCCTAGTCCAAGCCCCTACGCCAGCGGCTTAGCCTACCCCTTTTCCCTCTGCAGGACTGGTCCTGCCGTTAGCCAGGACACAGCTTGCTCTGGCTAGACTGCACTCCTTCCTGCACCTCCCACGATGCTGGGGAGGGATTTTCTCTGCCTGCCCCCCCCACTCCAGAAGCCTTTGACAAAGGAGCCAAAGTTGAGTCCAGTGGCACCTTGGGTTTCAGAGCAGGAGACAAGTGCTCTTTGTGGGGATGGGGCCCAGGGCACCTTTTGCAATGCGTGGGGGGGCGGGGCGGGCAGTGGCCACCGGACCTTGGTTTCCCCCCCCAGACTTTCATAGGTCTGCCTAGAGGCATGGAAGGGTTAGACGTCTAATCAGTAAATGTCAATTTCACCGCACACACGCAAACCGACACAGAAAATGCTTCTATCAATATCTGAAATTCACAGCAAGGCGAAAGGAGCTTGAGAACTTAGCATTTGATGGCAGGCTCTTTACGGGGGGGGTGCTCTGGACATGTGATGTTGCCCATTTGTGTTTTAATGCCTAGCCAGCATCTTTGGGCAGTGCAATGGCTACAACCATTAAATAACGAGCGTCTGACCTCCCCAGTCATTTCCAAACCCGTGTAGACACTCCCAGAGTGTATCATCAGGCTCAGTGCCATGACACAGTCGCTCTCCAACTCTGCAAGGCTGAGCCGCGTTGGCAAGGACAGCGTTCCTGCTGGCTTCAAACGCCGCACGACAAAAAGGCCTTTATAAAAACTGAGGTTAAAGGAGGGGTCAAGAAAAAAAAGTCTTCATATTTCAAACGCTTTTTATTGCCCTCATTGCTTAAGCTAGCATCACCATACAGCGACTCAACCAGAACATAATTTGGCAACCGAAAGGATTACCACGGCTTTTTGAATATTTAAACCAGCTGTCTGAAGTTGAGCTGTCCCATTGCCAGCGCACCTATACCTGTTGGCCAGCTAGCCTCTGCGCTTGTTGAGCTGGGAGATGCTATATTTTTACAGAAGAGGATTGTGTTCCCATATTAATGTGAGACGATGGTTGGTATTTTTAGAGCCTCATTTACCAAGGGCCCTCCATGGAATTTACATTATTTAAGCCTCGGAACATCCCTGTGAGTTTTCCCATCCCCATGAGGCACGGCATGGCTTCGGGCACTGAGCGGCTGACGACAGCAGTCTGAATGGTAGGTGCCCAAAGTTGGGTACCTAACTCACTTGGTTGATTGTCAGAGGCTTTAAGCAGCTCCTGGATGACAGTTGTGGGGGATCAGCAATTCTGAAACATGAAGCTAGGTCATTGACAGTATGGTGGGAACCATTGGGAAAGGGAGAGCTAACAAGACAGGAAATATAATACCACTATATAAATTCTTGGCGTGCACACACCTTGAGTACTGTATGCCGTTCTCGGCCACGCGTCTCAAAAAAGAGCTATTAGAATTGGAAAAGGTACTGAGAAGGGCAACAAAAATGTTGAAGGGTATGGAACAACTTCCATAAGAGGGGAGTGTAAAAAGACTGGGACTGTTCATCTGTGAAAAGAGGGCGGATATAATAGGGGTTTATAAACTCATGAATGGTGTAGAGACAGTGAACAGGGAAGTGTTATTTACCCCTTCACATAACACAAAAACCAGGGGTAACCCAATGATATTAATAGGCAGCAGGCCAAAAGTATAACTGGGCTCCCAAAAAAGAATTAGATAACTTCATGGAGGCTAGGTCCATCAATGGCTGTTAGACAAGATGGTCAGGGACGCAGCCATGCTCCAGGTGTCTCTAAGCCTCTGCCTGCCCTGTTCTGTTCATTCCCTCTGTAACATCTGGCACTGGCCCCTGTCGGAAGACAGGCTCCTGGACTAGATGGACCATTGATCTGACTGACTGGGGCCGTTCTTATTGTGGGCTTACCTGTAGACTGAGATGTCTAAAGTTAAGTACCCAAATGTCTAATTGTTGGCCTAAGTATCTTGCTCCAAGATGATACAGTGACTCAGGGCCTGGGAACAGATGAGAAGAGCCCTGACCGCCAGTGCTTTGGTATGTCACTCTCCACCACTAGATATTGGACAGGCAGTAATAGATCCTTTTGGTTGATATTTTACTGCAGCTCTTTTTAAATCGGTGTTAGCTTCCTGGGCATAGAAATAGGGTATATTACATTTACCTTCAAAGGGGTAAGACAGCACAGCATCTTGTCAGTGTGCTGGTTTCCTACTTTCATAGAGAGCCTATGGCCAGAATGGAACATCAGTTCGTCTACTCTGATCTTCTGGGTAGCCTGGTATTAAGCCCAAAGACTAGTACAACCAAGACGTTTTAGTCTGTAGGAAATAAACCCACCAGGAGAGCACACGTTACTACCAGGGCCGGAGGCTTCTGCAACGGAGCCGATTCAGAAGGACATGCCCAGATGATTCCAGCAGGCTGCCGGGGAAGGAGGAAAACTCCAAAGGTCCCTGCTAATCTGCCCTGGGGGGAAATTCCATCCTGACCCGAAATCTGGCCATCTGTTGGACTCTGAGCACGTGAGCTAGAGACACCCACCCGGCCCCAAGAAAGGCTTCTCTGTACAACCTCATCACTGGCCTTAGACATCAAAAGCACCTGGCTCCAGCCACTCCTTTAAGATAAAGACCTGACCGGCGGGTTCCGCACGCTCGCCACCTCCAGAAAGCCCTATGGGATCCCAGTCGACCTTGGCCTACGCAGGAGATTCATGGAGCCGCAGCTCATCCACGCCACAGCTGCTCATTTCCTATGGGGGAGAAACCGAACGGAAAATGTGGCTCCAATACTGGGCTGAACTGGTCCGCAGGCAGGCCCAGCTCCACTGTGATTTTGGTATGGGTTAATCCCTTGGTGTGTCATGGACAAGTTGTCCTTCACAACCCACCTGTTACTATCCACCAGACGGCATTTGTCACAACCCAGCGACAGACGCAAGGGCATGGGGGATGCCATCCCAGAAGCAGGGCAAGTCTCTCAAACACCCCACCCCCCAGGGTTAAAGCAAAGGCCTCCCCTGGCCGACTTCATGTGATCTTGTGAGACCCCTCATGGCGTCCCCCACAGACCCAAACAGGAGCAAATCTGACTGGGCTGAGAAGGAGCAGCCCAGGACTAGCCCTCGAGGAGAAAAAAGCAGTCCTGATTTCACCCGGAGAGCGATGACGCACTGGGTGTGGGTGGGCTGGTCCCACCTCTTGTGCTAAAAGGCACTCTAGAAATGGCAGCCTGACCAACTCACAGTTGGTCACTTAGCTGTTTTAAGCCACGTCTTCACTGCCGCGTTAACCTACGTGAGCCATATTTGCGTTAACGCCCCTGGAGTTGGCATAGCACGAGTGCGCGAGACACAGCCAGGGTAGCGTGGTAGTTGAAGTAGGTTGTAGTGGGCTGTTGGGATTCCAGGCCGAGCTGGTAGCACTGGCTGTAGTAATGGTTGCTGGACACGTTCCTTTTTAATACCTGCTTTCAGTTGCATAAACCTTTGCCAAACTCTAACTGGTCAGGCTGAAATTTCCATGCCAAGTGTCTGCCCCGGGCTGGGTTTTTCGTTTGGTTTCAATAAAAATGGTTCAGCTGTTTCAGAGCACGACATTTTGTGGGACAAATAGGTTGTTTCATTCGTGTGAAAAAAAATCCTTACAACCCTTCCACTGAGCGGCCGAAGGAGGGAGCCTGGGAGACAGGGGCGAGGGAAGACCAGAATTGAGCTGGTGAACTGAAAGGAGGAGATTAGGGCTGGCTCAGCCAGGAGCATGGGACTGATATAAGGAGGCTGGGTAGGCGGAGATGGGGACTGGCTAGGTAGAGAGGCTGCGATTAGATGCTGGGGTTGAGACACGACTGGCACAGGGACAGACTGGAGGAGACACAGGCTGAAGGGGTCAGAGCTGGGCAGAACAGGGGCAAAGGGGTTTGGGCCCATTGGATCACCCTCCTCACCAGAGCCAGGGATACAACCCAAGAGTCTCACCATGCCTCTACAGTCGGCAAACCAGTTTGGAACCGAGACGTAACAGGTTAGCCTGTTAGCTGGAGGGGCAGAGATCCGTGCTGGATCTAACACTTCCACCACTGCTGGTGTGGATGTGACGGATGCTGCATGGCGGAATTTCTGTTTGCTTTTTGAAAAGCCTGAGAAATTATTGGCCACTCCCCCCCCATTAAAAGAACACCAGGGTTGGAAAGTCACGCACTCACAAGTGAACGGCCTGTGAAACCTCAATTCAGCCTCCTTGTGTGGGTGTGTTGATGCCATCTTTCATTATATGATCACAGACTATTTCTGCCAGGGTGTCCTTGCCCCATTCAGTGCATGGGTTGGACCTAGTGTGCGGCTGACTCAGGGGTGTGCAGTAAAGGAGGTTGGGGGGGGGGGCTGCGCGCGCACACGCTTCACAGCGATTAAAAAAAACAAACCCTCCGGTAGCAAGTCTCAGACCCTGGGTCAAATCACTCGGGTTTGCAGGACTCAAAATAGCAAGGTAGGCCATTGTTTCTCAACCTGTGGTTCGCGTGCACAAGACACAGGCAGCAGTACTCGGGGAAAAACAGAGTGAAGGGGAGGTGGGCAGCAGCTGCTGGCTTTTGGGGAAGGCACATGGCAGCTGCCCTGTCCCATCTCCGAGCTGGGAGGCAGGTGGCAGCCGCTAGCTTCTGTGGAAGATGGGCAGCAGGCCCCTGCTTCCTGCCAGGTCCCATGTGGGAACCCGATGGCAGCCTCCTGTGTCTCGCGAGCTGGTCTCGCAGCTAGACGGGCAGCAGCCACCTGCCCCCTCCCTGGGTCCCAGCCCCTCCCCTCCCTGGCTCAAAGCCCAGTGCCCAGAAAACTTGTCAATTGCATTGCTCTAGCTGAGCAGTGAGATTGACAATTATGACAGTCCCCGAGTTACCAGTTACCCTCTTTTCCTGACTCTCTCGCTCTCAAGCCTCCTTCCCTGGCTCTCTCG
This sequence comes from Mesoclemmys tuberculata, assembly GCA_007922155.1. Lineage (NCBI taxonomy): Eukaryota > Metazoa > Chordata > Testudines > Chelidae > Mesoclemmys > Mesoclemmys tuberculata. The sequence continues at coordinate 3,202,781 of ML675627.1, read as the reverse complement.
CACCCCGTCCTCCTCTTAAATCTATGGCAAAACATTTGGCCCGGCCCTTCATAGTTCCCAACACTGGCATGCCACTCAAAACCTCCTAGCTTTGGCCAACCTCACCTCTAGCCCAGGTACAGACTTGAGTTGTGCACCCCTGGTGTAAAGGTGGTGACCCTACCCACACCACAGCTGACATCTGTCATATCGCGGCCTTGTATACTCGGCCCTCCTGCCAACATACAGCTCACATTAGGCTGTAAATATGAAATCCCGTGGAAAATTGAGTGTTGGGGTACTTATGGAAATTTTCAGAAGTTAGGGGGGTACTTGCTACTTAAAAGGTTGAGAAACACTGGTGTAGACATTCAGGCTTGGACGGGAGCCCGTGCTCTGAGACCCTCCCTGCTCATCAGGTTTCAGAGCCTTGGGTCTCTGAGCTCTGCACAGCTGAATCAGTTGACCCAGGCTATGGGACGTCCTGCCGCAGCTCTTTTTCTTGCTGTGCCGGTGCACACTGCACCCTGCTCCACTTGCTGCAGAAGTCAGCAGGTGTGTAGTGAATAAGGCTGGAGCTGAAGGAGCAAGAGGATGGTCTGAGGGTGAAGGCAGGTAAATGCAGCACTGGAGAACGGGCGTCTAGCCCTGCCGCTGAGTTCCTGTGGAATAGAGGGCGCGTTGCTGAAACCAGGCTTTTCACAGGTGGTCATGAATGGTGTGTTCTTCATTTTCTGGGAGCCCCACTCAGGAGCATGGGGGGGGTCTGATCCACACAGAAGTACAGCGCAATCCCCGCTGCACTGAAGTCGGTGGGAGCTGTACTTGGAACACACAGCTGTACGATGCTGAGGGCTGTGACAATCAGTTCTGGGTGTCTCACATGGGCACCCCATGTTCGTGGACTTCTTTTACCTTACCTCTCTGTGCCTCAGTTATTTGGCTGTAAAATGTGGCTAACAGTGCCCCCTTCTCTCCCCGGGCGTGCAGTGAAGATCAATTAATCAGCGTTTGTGAATCACCCCAGTACTATATTGATAAGTGCCGCAGAGAAACCCCTGAGGAAATTAATAATTCTGCCATCGGAGCTGGGTTTGACTGGTGTGCCGTAAATAAGCCATGGAGCCACAGCGTGAATAAGAAGAAACCAGCGTATGGACTAGCTTCCACATGTGCTGTCCTTCCTACGCCCTGAATGGGGCATGTGGAAAACAGCTTTTCGTAGCGAGCTGATGATGCGCTTTGTACAATCTGGGACTGATTCATTGGGGTTCTGTGTTGGAAATTTTTATTTTAGGGGTGAAATGAGGGGTGAATCTCTGCCCTCCTTCCCGCCAACCTCTGAGCCTTTCAGAGTATGCCAAGCTCCCTTTCCAACCTTGGGAGCCAGCAAAGAGGTTTTCCATTCCCCTGGGAGCTATCTGAAAGGGCAAACTGGCAGCAGGTGCTGAAATATAATGGAGGGGGTTCGTTTATTAAGTCTCATCGGGATTATGGTTCTGTCTGAGTCCGGAGTTGGTACCTATTCCCTAACACTTCTGCTTCCCCCCAGCGTTCGCATACTACAGGCCACATCCTCAACAGGTGTAAACTGGCGTGGCGCCACGTGTCCTCATTAACCCAGCCGGGAGAGAAAGTGTCCGCAGAAGCACACACCCCAGGAGAGAGACCGGCGTCAGTTTTATCACCTCAGCTTGGTTTCCGTATGCTTCTGATGTCCTCTCGTATGCAATGGAAGGGCTCCCTCTGCTGCAGCCTTGAGACTTCTCTTCTGCTTTCCTGCTGGTCCGAGAAAAGGCGTCTTTGCTTTCACACCACTGTATCCTCTCAGGAAGAGACGGCCCAATGTTACCTGGTCGTCTGAGTCACAAAAACCTGATTCATGCCTCAACACACGCGCGCTCAAATAGTCTGAGTGTGTCGCTGCTGCTCCAAGCCAGACAGAAACCGTCAGGCAGCTAAAGGAGAGCAGCTTCTGAACGAGGGGCGGGCAAGCTGGTTGGGTAAATAAGAATCCCACAGATCTTCCCCACAAGCTCCTGTCAGTGATTCAAAACGGTTCCGTTAACTTTATCGCCTTTCGCTTTGAAGCACTCGTGGCAGTGCTGGGGCACGGGGAGACTCTGGGATGGGCCTCTCATGTGGCGCCAGAAGCCACCAGTACTGCAAAAGTGCTTTCTCATGAGATTTCCAGCTCTGTTGTCCGAGACTGATGGGTTAGGATAGCCCAGGGAAACTTCTCCACCTTGGGGTGTGTCACCAAGCTGCGTCAGGCTGGGCACAAGGCAGTCCCTGACCGGCAGCGTTTGCTCCTGGGAAAGAAAGGGGCTGGTGTACAGGGAGATTGTGCTAGCCCAGTAAAAGGGCCGGGGACCACATGCAAGTGTAATGCTGAATAGCATACTTGTTGCTAACAGCAGCCCAAATCAGTAGGCCTTTCTGCAGCCTTAGCATGACTGAGCCAGGAGGGGAGGGGGACACTGCACCTCCCCCACACGCACACCCCGATGAAATCCCTGGTGGACGTCCTGGGATCTGTGTTTTGGGAGAAAAGCAAGAAGCATGTCTTTGCATGCCCTCGGGGAGATGTTTGCCAGGATGCCTCGGACTCTCGTATTATACTGTTTCTACCAGTCCTTCTAGCAGCCGGACAGCCATGTCTCCATTGGATTTACTCCCTGACACCGCCTCGCCCAGAGAAAGTCTACTGTGAGCATGGGTTGAAAGCACCCCCGGGAACACTGGGAGAGCGAGCTGTGTGCGGAAGGTAGAGCCAGGCGAGGATTTCTCCATGGTTTGACTTTCTGTCCCCGGTCAGGATGGGAAAAATTTCTCAAATTGCAAAAACTCTTGGGAGATTGGAATGTTGCTTCGGCCCAGCCGGAGCTGAAAGGAGAGCGCTGTGCTCAGGGAGAGCTGGCATCTGGTTCCTGAGTAGCCCCGGGGGTTGGTAGTGAACATGGGTAGGGACTGTATTTGGAAAACACTGGCCGCGGATTTCAGCAGCAGTCGACAGGAGACTACAGTACAGTAACTGGCGTATCGCCCATCGACTTCCTAACGTCTGATTACCGTGGTGTCTCCATTGCGCTGCACTGATGGGAAATGCCTGCCTGGTGACGTAGCGCTGCGCTTCTTGCCGGGGTGGATTAACAGAGTTGAGTTCCGGGTTCGATCAAGCGAGTCTTCACTGCCTTGGGTAGAAGGTGTTACAGGGCAGCGTGGCATTTTAACTAGCAATGTTGACTGGAGTCGCAGTCAGACTAAAATGACCCTGAACCCACCTGTCTGTCCAAGCCTATTATTAAGTATTCGTATTACAGTGCAGCCTACGGCCTGTTATGAGAATGTTCGTTCTCTGCTCTGGTCAATGACAAAGCCGGACAACAGAAGGAAGAATCACAGGTGTATTAGCACCTAGAGCTACTGGGTGCGGCCGGCCCCTAGAGGCCGTTGCTTCAGATATTTATACAGAGGTACAAACAACTTTCAGAAGGAGGGGTCAGAGCGCATCTTCACATATAATTGAAGAAACATAGCAGCTGTAAGCATAACATAATACTCTTCTCTACAAACTTATCAGTATGTGAAGGTCAGGGCCGTTAACTGGCGACTACTGCAAGTTAGAATAACTGAGGCTGCCAAAAGAGGCCTACAGACAGTCAAAATACTTTGCTTGGGCTAAAAAACACAGAAAATGGCCTTGCTTGAAACAAGTCTCCCCTTACAGGCCCCAAGAAGCCAGGCACAGGCATAGAATGAAAGACAGTCCCCCTCCCAAGGCGCAACCCATCTATAGAGATGAAGGCCTTGTTCTCCGCGTCCCTGCACTTTGTTTTTAGTCAGGTGTGACACGGGAACCAAGTTGGAATGGGGGCATCGTCCATACGCTTTCCTGGGTGCGGGTGATTTCCCAGCAAGGAAATGACTTGCCCAGGGCACCACAGCAGGTCAGTGGCAGAGCTGAGACCCACACACACACACAGTGCTCCTCCATGAATAATCAATGACAGAGCAGCCCACCTCACTGCCAAATAGTCTACCCAGGTTAATAGAGTATAGCCGGTCCTATATAGTATGGTAGAGAGTGGTGAGGCTGATACCCACGGGCAGACCCATGCCACCTGGTGGACAGGCCAGCGCACAGCACCACCCGGAAGCTGGAAGTGCAGGAGGCGGGCCAAGAAGGGGAAGTATAAAAGCCCGGCCTTGCAGCTCAGTTGGGGGAGAACTGCTGGAGGAGAAGGATGGCTGTCCCCTGGGACTGGGACTTGAGTGTGACCCAGGCCCAGGACCAGGGCCCGCTAAAGGTCACCAGAGCTGCCTACTGGCTGGAGCCCAGAGGGCCTGCCCAAACTATTGGCAACTGGGAGGACCTGCCGGCTGCCAGGAACTAGGAGCTGCCGGCCGCCTGTGACGTGCCGGAGCTGCCTGGCCACCAACGACTTGGATGCTAGCAAGAACATGGGCCTGCTGGGGCTGTCCCTGGCAATCCAGCCCCAGGAGGTGGACCTCCTAGACCCCTGAAGGGCTGGATAGCAAACCGGTGTGACCTCCCACTGAGGCCAACACCCTGGCTTGACCCCCAATCTGCTACAAGTATGTAGGTAATGCCTATTACAAAGGTTGGCTTGACTAATTCCATCCTACTACCTAAAGCCCATTGGACTTTTAATGGGACACCACTGGAAAGCTTTGGGCAGCGCTGTTAAACAGTTGCTCCATCCCGCCCCAGAGGGGTCTGTGTTTTAGCATTGGGTGATCCCTACCTAAATATTAGGCAACTCTAATCGCAAAGGGATTTGGATCATAGGTGCCCTAGAAACTAGTATTTTTACCGCATGATGTGTGTTATACGTGAGGCGGGAGCATTGCTCAGTGCAGGCGTGAGCGACCTTGCAATCTCAAACCCTTGGAGATTTGAGATTGCAGGGAAGGAGGGATGTGACAATTTCTACAGAATTTTAGCTTTCGTTGTTGTTGGTATTTAATGAAGTCCCTTCAGTTTGCAAAGCTGAATATAAAGAGCTGCTGGGGAAAGCACATATCACGGCAGGAATACACTTTCTGATCCGGCACCACATAGGACTAGATTCCTGTCGGAGTTGGAGAAAGAAGGTCCAGTTTCGTTCATCATGCTACAGAGAACATTTCCTACCATGGTCTAGGAGGCCCGGCCGGGGGGGAAGCTACTATCAAGGCGTCCATCACAGACCCGTTGATTGGGAAGATGCCAGGCATGTCCATGTGTCACACTGTAGCCTGCAAGGGAAAGCTCCACATCCAGCTGCAGGGGAAGATAGCATAGGAAAGGCACTTACATACTCCTAGCAAAGCATTGGAAGCAGAACTTAGACAGGCTCCATGTCCTGTTTCACCAGCTGTATTCATCCCGGGCGCTACAAAAATATTATTATTACACAGTATGATGGGAACAGCTGTCCTTGGTCAAGGAGAGCTGGGAAACCATCAGCCTCAAAGCAAACCACAGCAGGTGCTACACAAAAGATGAAAGAACAAGAGGGATATTCCCAAATGAGAATCTCCACGGCCAGAATCCTAGATTAGGAGTTGTGAGACTGGACTCTAGCCCCGGCTCTTCAAAGATTCATAGACTTTATGGCCAGAAGGGACCATCAGGATCATCTAGTCTGACCTCCTTAACATTGCAAGCCACATTTCCTCGCCCACCCAACTACTACTGCGATAGGCCCATACCCTCTTCCAAAAACTCTTTGCTGGACTTAGGCAAGTCACTTAGGGCCAGTTTTTTTAAAGTATTTAGGCACCTAGCTCCCACTGCAATCAAGGAAAATTTGGCACCTAAATACCTTTAAAAATCTCACCCTGAGGCTCTCTGCCTCTGTTTCTCCTTCTGTAAAAAGGGATTAGCCACACCTTTCACAAAGTGCTTTGAAATCTGCTGATGGAAAGTGCAATGTCAGGGCTAAATATTAATAATAAATGTTATAACCAACCAGACACACCCAAAGGCTGGGAATGGAGTTTTTATTTATTATGTAGCATCTAGGAGCCCTAGTCATGGACCAAGACCCCATTGTGCTACGTGCTGTACAAACACAGACAAAAAACTGCCCCAAAAACCTGAGTTCCAGTGCAGCCCCTGCACCAAAATGTTGTTGTGATGGTCTCTCTCTCTGTAGTGAGCAGGACCCTACTCCCAAAACCCCCCAATTTTGTGTGCGGAGAGAAAACAAAAATGTGGATGCAAACCTGCATTCCAGCTGTGAGAGGATGGTGCACTGCCTCTCCTGTACATGTGGCCTCAGCGTGCCAAGGAGGAATTCTGGCTGAGTCAGCAAAAATTCATCCTCGGGTTTGCAGTACCAGCACATCTCTTCTAGCATGCCTCTGGCTGGAAAAACCATAATCCAGCCCTAAAGCAGCTGATACATTATTTGTAGTCTCAGGAACAATTTACTTCAGTACCCCACCACCTGCCTAAGTCCTGCAGAGCTAGGGTGAACTAGAAAGAAAGGTGTTTGGGGGGACAATCTGCCTGTTTGGGGCCAGCAGTTTGCCCCACCGTCTTCTTCCTGTGTGTTAAGGATGGAACGCAGTCCCAAGGGTCTGCAATGAATCCCAACAGCTACAGATTACTAGCCATAGTTGATTTTTTAAAATTGCATTGTTAAATCCAAGAAATACACTCCATCTCACGAATGGCAGAACTACGCGTAAATTCAGCAACAGGCCAAGATGGCGGATGGCCAAGAAAAGGCAGTGGAAGTTCATTGACAGATGAACGAAGGTCCAAAAAGATTTGAGAATGGTGTCCCCCCTAGGTGGCCAAAAAAAAAGAGGGAGGGGGTGAGCTAGATGGAGACCCGAGCTGGTAAAACGGGTGGGAGGTGCTTGGATGTGAACGGAGCACAGCTGAAGAAATCAGGGCTTAATGTGGAAGGCAGTGCTCTGAAAATGACCGAAGGAAGAAAGAAATGGGCCGAATAATAACGCTCAGTATCTTTATAGCTGCACTATACACACGTGCATGCTGTAACTAGCCACTCACGGCAACATCTCCAGAAGGTAAAGGCTAAACCTTATCATGCGTCTCCATTTTACAGAGGAGTAAATAGGCTTGGGCCCAGGGTCACACAGTGAGCTGGGATTTGAACTCCTGCGCGCCTGTACTCATGCCACAATGCCTGAAAGAGGTAACTGGAAGTTTTGGGGGCCTCAAACACCATCATAACTGGCACGCTCTGGGCTTCTTACTTTTACTCTCAGCAGAGGGTCATGCAAACTGCTCCCTCTGACAGAGTGGGTCTGCTCCAGGCCAAATTGGAGGTGCTTTGGTGGTGCAGCAGAAGAGAAGCTTGTCTGTACCCATCTGTGGCTGATCCGAGGACTTGGTTTTCTCTAGTGCTGTCAATCCAACCCCCAAATCCAGTGGGAAAAAAAAAATCACAGCACCGGAAGGCCCAAATCTCACTTCAGCTTCTGATGCTCTTTGCTCCCCAGTCTCCAGCCATCGTGGCGTACTTCCTGGGGAAATGGGCTTGCATTCCAGCCATGCAGCTCCAGATTTACAGGGAACATTTTTTCGGACACAGCTGCGCCTCTACCTTTCCTTCCCAGCCCCTAATTTTCTCCTTTCACTGGAAAGCGCAATTTGCTACAGGGAATGCAAACAGAAACGTTCTGTGGAGGTTGGTGGAGTGTCACGCCGAGGCTTTGATGTTCCTTTGATTTCCTTTAACTATGGAAAGAAAAAAAAAAAGAAAAAAAGATGGCCACCCCCGAACACGCCATAAAATGTGCTGAAATTTAGCATGGAAGAAGGCGGGGCGGGGGGAGAACGGAGGGAGAAATGGAATAAAGCCTGGAATGAACCAGACATGGAAGTGTGGCAAAAAAAAAAACCCAAACGCTTCTTAATTGGAAACAGCTCTAGGAGGGCAAGCTCCTGTAATGAGTTTACTAGTGGGTTTGGAAAGGGAAGGATTGCACATGTAATTAAATGTGCAGGGGTAATAAAAATACTCGAGGAACCTTGCAGAATCAAGTAGGAGTTTAAAAAAAAACCCCAAGGGCTAAAACAAGTTGCTAATAATTAGAAGTTCATGGGAGTGCTAGTCCCTGAATAAATAATAGCTTTCTTTTTTTGCCCCCCCATGGAAGTTAAGTCAGTTCTTCGCTGATCCAACCTGCCATGCCAAAGCAGATGAACAGGATTTGGGTTCTGAGCTAGGCGTGCTGGGCTCTGCTATTTAACCGGACAGCTGCAAGCGGAAGGAGGCATCAGACCAGCCGGTTTTCTGCCTTTGTGCCAAGAAACCCTGTGGTGGTGATGGCGATAAAACAAAGCGTGCAGAGGGACTGCCGTGTCTCTTCTGGCCCGCAGAGTAAAGGGTTGTAGCAAATGACTCATTAATGGCTCTAAAAATCCCCCCCAGGCAGCAAGCTACATGTCCTTAGAAGGGAGCTGACTGTCGCGCAATGAGACAACAAGGTTGAACTACCTGGGGCCCACGGCATTTCCAGGGGAGCGAAGGTGAGGGCTGATCTGTCTAGGAATACTAGGAATGCTAGGCCTAGATAGCTCTTTCCAAGCAGAGATTTAACAGCACCTACAAAGGCGGGCTCAGTGTCTTTCTGGTTTGGCGCCTCGCTGACTCACATAACCTTAAGACCTGAGCACTCAGGGACAGTAACACGTTTACCCTCAACAACCGTTCCATAAGCCGGGACATTGTTTCCCCTCTTCCACAAACCAGGACCAGCAAGATTGGGTACAGGAAGTCCATGGCAGATGTGAAATTCAGATCTCCTAAGGTCCACTGTCCTCCCCCTGCTGTGATTTCCTCTTCTCACAGAGAGGTCAAGTGACTTGCTCAAGGTCACACAGAAAGTCAGTGGCAGAGAAAAGTAGGCCAAGGTCTCCAGTTTTTTAGCCCTATGTTGAACCTACTAGGACATACCTCTTTCCATGTGGAGCTAAGGAGTTTGTCTCTTACCAATAAGACACTGTAACAGTAGAAATCGCTGTCTTTTTAGGTGTTTATACCGCTGGTCCCCAGCACAGCACGATGGGGGGAGGAGGGGAGAAGATGACTGCATGGTCACTAAGTGATGTAGCTCTGAGCTAAGGTTCCAGGTCCCAACACAGCCAACCTTTGTGGCGTTGAGACTCCAAACCTGGATTCAGGCCCTCTAGCTTGCTAAAGCAAAGCCAAACCAAATTCCTTAGCTGCGTGCTCAGTCCCATCTCATCTATAAGATACAAACTCTACCCTCTAATATCTGGTAAGGGGCTATAGGTCACCAGCCAGCCAGGCTTTAATTTACACGAATACTGCAACAATTTCAACAGCGATAACAGTCTAGTGCAGACATTCGCTTATCACCATCCGGTGCTAACAAGCTACCACCTTTGATTCTGCAGTCAAAGTTCGGAGCAGTTTGGATCAGGGGCGTTAGGTGCTGCCCGGAGGCTGTTGGTTCTGGGGTTTGGGTTTGGGCCCATCTCTGTTCATAGATTTTAAGGCCAAGAGGGACTAGCTGATCGCCTCTTTTGATCTCCTGTATGACACAGTCCATAGAACCTCACTCAGCTACCGCAGCACTGGACCCAAAAACTTATGGTTGGCTAAAAGCACGTCTTCCAGAAAGGCATCCAGTCTGGATCTGAAGCCATCAGGAGAGGGAAAAGCCACCACTTCCCTTGGGGTTTTGTTCCAATTGTTAATCACCCTCACTGTTTAAAAAATAAATAAAAAAAATTGTGCCTTGTTTCTAATTTGAATTTATCTGGCTTTAACTAAACCTATCAGTTTCAGGTCTCGTGTGATGAATGGTTGTCTAAAACAAACAGATCTGTCACTGATGATTATCTGTTTCTTTGCTGTGCTAGTCCCGGGCTCTGAGAAAGAGTAGGCTGGCAAGGTAACATCTTTTATTGAACCTCGGTAAAAAGACAATCTTTCCAGCTTCACAGAGCCCTTCTTTGCGTCTGGGGTGGGTACTCAGAGCGTGACAGCTAAACACAAGATGGAACAGATGGTTAAGCATAAGACGTTAACGTGTTGCAAGAAACCATTCAAAATGAGGTGGGCGATTAATACCCCTGCAGTCAAAGGACAAAGGCCAGTTAGTGGATTAGAGGCTGTTGTAATGTTTCATAAAACTCAATCTCCATTGAGTCAATGATTTTTAGTGTCTACCAGGGTTATGCATTTCAGCTCCAGGCTTGTCTTTTGAAGATGCTAGGCAGGTTCCCTTTATTATTTATTTGCATCACAACAGGACCTAGAGGCCTCAACTGGGACAAGCCCCCATTGTGGTAGGTCCTGGACAGATCTATCTATCGATCTAGTTTCTTATACCAGACCCTAGTCACCAGCCACCCTGATCTCTCTCACTCATGAAATTCCATTGGTCTCTGAGCGGTTACTCCTGATTTAGAGCAGCGTAAGGAGATCAGATTAGGGCCCAATGGTGCCTAAATCTTCAGAGCTTATATATCGCACCACAAATTTTATCAGCCATGAAGAGCCGAGTTAAATGCTCTTGCCCATAAAGGAAAGGAAACAAGAAAAGAAAAAAGCCAGGTCACTAAGCAGAGCAGTTGTTCCTCTCCACTTATCAGTTTTGCTTCATATATTTCATTTATGGCTTTTTTTTTATTGACCAAAGGAAGCCCTGGAAACCTTATTTTCCTTTTTGCCGTGGCAACACCACCGTGGTAAGACTGGGGACTGACCACATGCACATCTGAGCAGAGGCACTAAAAATTCCAGTAAATGTTTTTCTAGTATGAAACTAATAGTAAGTAAGCAAACCAGTCTTCCTCTGGGAGCAATTAACCTTGCTGTTACCCGAGTAGATTCTGCTGAACTCCATCAGCGACTCGGCTTATTTAGATGTACATTTTTGGGGTTATTATTTTTGTTTCTAACTACATCAGCTGTAGGAGCCTGTGGTGCTTCCTTTTACACCAGGGACTAGGTTTTGCCTCAGAGACTGGCCACATCACGTAATTAAGGATCTCTGTGAAAACTCACTCACCTGCTTTGATCTCCATGTCTTGGTGTTTCCAGTGGGGACATTGTAACCACAGCCCTGCGTGTGTTGAGCTTGAGATGCGTCGTCATGGACCAGGAAATGAACCACCTGGGGGTCACTAGGACAGGAGATTATGGAGCACTGCGGGGAAGGGAAAGAGACTCATAGCAGATTAAGGTTGGAAGGGACCTCAGGAGGTCATCTAATCCAACCCGCTGCTGAAAGCAGGACCAACCCCAACTAAATCATCCCCATCAGGGCTTTGTCAAGATATGGAATGGCTGCCTGCAGCGGGACTAGGAAATTTCTCCAGGGGCGAGAGATGGGTGATATATGCAGACAGATCAGCAAGCAGGAAGGACACGATGGAGCAAGCCCCTTAAACATATATTGATTGGATATATGCAGGAGTTGGGTCAGAGGCAGCTCCTGGGCTGAGCATACGGCCTCAAGCATTCTCCAGCTGACCTCCTCTCTAGCAGACGTTCCCCTCCCAGGAAACTCCCAGAGGGATTTCAGTGCCTTTCCTTAACTACAGTAGAAAGATCAACTTTGGTGCGCAGCGAGGCTCAGAGCATGGGAGTATCTTTTGGCAACAGAGTTTCAGACTTTTTTCCCCTTTGGTCCCAAAGTTCTGATGACAATAAGTAGGTGACAGTGTGGTTGTAAGTATTTTCCCATGGCTATTCCCTTCGGCGTGGCAGGGCAGGGGCGGTTACGTTCTGCCTGATCCCGACAGAGCAGTGTCATCAGCAGTGAGCCAGGGTTCTACAGATCAACAAAACACGAGCAAATGTATTAGCGAGACCAACCCCTACTCGCTGGGGAGAGGGACTGGACGGGGCCGAATTAGAAACTGGACTGGAGTGCTCGGTTTGGGCCTGGAGCTGAGGAGGTGCTGACCCGGTGTTCTCCTTAGGGCCCACGACTAGCACTAATTTGCCTTTTCCATCTGGAGTCTCTTTCTGCGGCTCTGTAAGTTAGTTAACTCATTATATGGTGGGGAGGGGTAAAAGATTTTCACATCTGCATTAGGGGTTCCAGCTAGAATCCAGTCCCGATGGCGAAAGGTTGAGCGTATTATCATCTCATATTTGTTCCCAAGGCCTCTATGAAAAGTGATGGGCCAGCAGGGCCCTCCACCTAGCTGTTGCCATACCTTTCCATCCATCTGTCTATCCCCCCATGAGCTCATCCATCCACCTGTCTGTCCATCCCTCTATGTTCCCCTGCAGCTCTCTATTGAGCTACACTTATCCATGTGTCTATGTTACCTTTTGACCTTGAATCCCTCCCACCCTCGGGATAAAGTGCCAGTTGCTCAAACTCCCTGGAACCGCAGTGTTTGCCAGTCGTCTGAGTTAGCAGCCATCCCTCGCTGCGGCGCTCGAGGTCATAGGCCGGCACACTCCATAAATCAGCTCCCCGGCCTTGGAAAAGCACGTTACACACGCTGCGTCTGGTAATGAGAGGCTCCCGGTTGGGAGGGTGGCGGGGGGGCATTAGCCCTTCTACGGACTGACGTCAGGGACCTCTGACTAAGCTCTGAGCAATCCTGCCAGCCTGACTGACATCCCCCGATGCTTTGTCTGAAGGCAGCAAGGGAAAGGTGTGGGCTGGCCCGCTGCCAGTGGCCGGGAAACTCCTAGGGCAGATCTATGCCATCCCCCTGCCCTGCAACCAGATGGAGCTTTGATCCTTGCCAAGTTTTGCTGCACTCGATGGAACCAGCCGTGGTTAAACATTTAGAAGCAGAGATGGGGAAAGGCCGTTTGGGGCAGCTAGTCGACCCTCCTGGCCAGAGCAGCGTTGCTTCCAAAGAGACATTTCCTGGGGCTTTCTCCAGTCGCCGGATGACTGGTCCTGCCCCAGGGGAATCATCTGAATTAAACGGAATTGTCTCGCTCCTGTCAGCTGACAGTGACGGAGGCCGAAGTCCGCTCGGGCATCTGCAGCCACACCCTCGTCCACCCAACCCAGCCTAGACATACGAGTGGGCCCCCTGCCCCAGAGGGACCCGCCTCTACAGAAGAGATGGCAGCTCAGCCTCCAGGCACCCCCATTAGCAGCGACGAGTGGTCAGATTCCTGGGGGAGGCCCCTGTTCTTGCCAGGAAGAAGCTTGCATCCTCATCAGCCCGTTAGGTCCTAAGGGACAGACGAGTGCCCTGACGACCGAGGGGAGGACGCCCTCCCGGATTGTTTGGGACAGATTCCCTTCCTGAGTGGCGAAGGCCTTGCTGCATAACTCTGCAGATGCTGGGGGGGTTCATCCTGGCAGGGCTGAGGTAGGGCGCAATGAGCTGCAGCCTCTTCAGCAACTTGTACCCTTCGTGTCAAAGTAACCCGCATTTCCACCCCCCGGCTGGGCAGCTCTGGGAGGAGAACGCTTCTTTGCTTGGAAGGGGACTGACGCCCTCAGCTTAGCTCCCACTGGGCCCTGCCCCAGGGCGGGCAGACTGAAGTGCAGAGAGACTATAAGAGAGGGGGTGTGGGGGAGCTGGAGCCAGCAGCCAATCAACAGAGGAGAAAGACAATTCCAAGCAAAAGCCGACTGATGACATCATCCACGTCCGACGGCCGCTGCGGAAGGTGCCTCTTTGTCTGCCCCTGCTGGCGAGAGCACGAATTGCAACCGAAGCTGGTGCTCTGCCTTCTATTAAACACGTCAGCTGCTCTCTGCCATCTTATCCCCTTTCTATTGCTTAGCTAGCATGGGGTGAGGGGGTAAGATCTGAGGTGGGGTCCACCTGGACAAGCAGAGCTGGCCAGTTCACATCAGGAGCAGTTTAAAAACCCGTGCTTTCATCCCTTCATGGCTTTGCTATGCACTCGCTTAATCAAAGGCGTCTGGTTTATATTGTCACACACAAGCTGCAGAGCCTCTTGGAGAGTTTTCTTTTTGTTCTGGAAGAGGGAAAGGTTAGAGCAGCTGTTTATGTGGAAAGAAAAATCTTGGATTAAAAACTGGGCAAGTGGCTAAAATCATTCAATTCCCATGGCTTGCCTCTGCGGTAAGGCTCCCTACTGTTGAGGGCCCGGCATTCTAACGCCAGGTCCACCCACCGAGAGAGGGGGTGGACGTGCATGTATTGTAGGCCGGGCTCCGTTGTCCTCTCACCCCACTGCAAAGCAAGAACATCTGCCCTCAAACCCCTGATGTTGCATTGCTACAGAGTGAGGCGCAACTCAAGCCCTTCATTCCTCATTCTCAGCACCACGCCAGAGACAACCAAGACCCACCATAAAAAATATACCTGGCCCAGCAAACCCAGCGTGCAAACCCTTCACTTGCAATGGCGAGCAGTGACTTCCATGCATTGTCCCGGTGAACTTAGGCTTGCAGAGGGGTTTGCGAGCTGGCCCATGACAAGTAGCACTGCACTCGTCCAGGCAGACAGCGTTCCGGGAATCCACCCGGGAACCTTCAATACCAAAGCCGCAAGCCCGTGTCACTAGGAGCAAGCCTTGGAGGCTCTGGACACCTCTGCTAAACTGGAATGAAGCCATTTGCTCAGTTCTGGCCTGGAGCTAGGTTTGGATTTCGAACATCCCCCCAAACGACATTGGTTCAGATTTGAGGCCCATAGAAGCTGAGAGGAAAGGGGGTGGCACTGCGAGGCCTGGCACCTTTCCACCTCTCAGCTGATCACCCCACCCTCTCTCCCTGCCACCGTTGGGTGGGAGCACCCTGGCCTTTTGGGTTTCGCAGTGCTACGGGAGAAAGAATTGACGTTAGAAGGCAGCTGCAGCAGCGAGGCAGCCAAAAGTCCTGCGACTCTGGAAACGCTCCCAAGACACGTGACACCCCCTCTGAAGCCTTAAGTCGCAGGCCAAATGCATGAGGAGTAGCCGGCCCCGTGAGGCCCCCCCCAATGAGCTTCTACAGACTGCACCTGATGTCAGTTCCACCAGATGAATGCACTGCAGAGAATGCAGCAGATTCTCCTCCTTTCCACGCTGGACTCCACGCGGGCTGGCCCTGCATGGGAGACAACTTGGCCACTAGCGTCTCACTTTGCTGTCCACTCAGCTGGCTCGTGGCTGCCAGGCGAGAATGTGTAATGAAACCACGTGGCCTGGCCCTCGGAGCCGGTGTGTGCTATGCAGGAAGCTGGGTAGCAGCGAACGAGCCGTAAGCAGCTCAAAACGAAAGGAGACAGATGGGCATGAGGAGGGGAAGGAGGCTGGCTGCTCCTCTCTGTTGCCTGATTATGGGCTGAGGAGTGACTTGATGTCACTTCAGAACTGCCCTCATTTAGGCCCACTCTCAGGCCCCATCTCCCACTTTCCCCCTCCCAGGCGCCAGCTAGCCCTGTGTAAGAGCGGCTGGTTTCTCTTGGAACCAGTACACGCTGAAAACCCTGGACTAAACCCCCAGAGGCCACAGGGCTAGGGACTGGCTAATGGATGGTCTGCTTCTTTTGTAGCTGAGCCCACCATTGCAGTCCTCCAGCTCCCCATGCACAACTTAATAATTACACCCGGCTTACAAACAGGGAAAACAAGGCACAGAGATTGAGTGGGGCTCACCCCAGGCCACGTGGGGATGCTGCGGCAGAGCATGGGATGAGACGCCCAGGGTACCTCGTGTCCAGTTCCATGCCTAGAGCACACAGTCTCTCATGCACGGCGATAGCAGCCAGGCAGGACAGCTAGAAAGTTTCATTGGCCCCTACTGGCTGGATTTTGCATTTGAGGTTTACACGCAATGGAATTAAAATGTCACCCAACGGGGAAGCCAAGTTTGTTATAAAGCCAGAAGCATCTCTTGTCTTCTAACAGATTCTTTTTGCTTCCCCCTTGGTTGGGGGGAAAAAAGCAAACGCCGACTTTTTCGTGCAACAAAACAAATGTAGAGGGGATAGGAACAAAGTTATAAATATCGAAATGAAAGCAAAACTGTCACCTCAGTGAACAATAGGGCAGTTATGCGATAAAGTTACCACAAATTAAGGGCTGGCACAAGCTGACTTGGGAGCATAATTTATGCTGTAGCCTAAGTCCTGGCTCGCAGACAAGTGGGATAAAGTTGAGTTGATTGTGGAAGGTCTCTTTTTCTACCACAGACAGGGGAATGCTGTGTGCTCTGGAAGACATGGCCAGGGCTTTATTTGGAAGACTCCAACCAGTTTGTGTGGGTGATGCCTGCATGAACTAACGAAAGCTTTGTCTGGTGAAAGAGCAGCCCTGAACAGCGATGTGCTGAATGATCTTCATTACAAGGTTGGGGGGTAACAGAACATCACCGATCCATGATCTGATGATGGAGGAGGTGTTCAGGTTTGTGTGTGTAACTAACGGGGCCGGAGAACACTGCTGGAGCAGTTGGCTCCTACACTCGGAAGACACACACAATAGGATATGCAAAAGCCAGCTGATTTCGGTGTTGTCCACTTACAGAGGCACCTTCCACAAGTGAGGTCCTTGTAGTATACTCCCAGAGGAAAGCGAGGGAAGCCTCGTTGCTTGAATGACTGACAGCTAGAGAGGACAGAAAAATGGAGAAGGAACTGTAAAGGATAATCCTGAACTGGCTGCATTGTGCCTCACCATCTAATTTATGCATTTCTTCAGTGCTGCCAGTTCTTGTGATGTGTATCGCAAGTTTCACCATATTTGGTGTTTTTCTCAAAGCCCCAGCTCGGGAAATCATGTAATTAGGTGAGAATCTCAGCATTCGTTCAAAAATAAGACAAATCTTGTCTTGAATTACAGAGAAAAGCTTGAAAATGTGACCTGAAAGGCTCAGATCCCAGATGGTAAATAAAAAGAACCCAGCATTTATGATTCTTGAAAAAATCTCATGGTTTTTAAACTAGCCTCGTGAGTTTTAAATATTTGGGGGAGAGGGGAGTACTGCTTGCTATAAAAACTCTGCATTAACTGGTTGACAGAGAGATCAGGCCATTTTCCCTCCGCCTTGCATCTCATTTGGTCAACGGTCGCAAACTGATGACATCAAATTGTGGCTCATGTCCTTGTCCTGGCAGCTGCTGTCTTAGGATGTGTGCATGCCAACTGAAGTCTTGGGCTTCCCGAGTGACGGTCTCTGCCCCAAGCAACTTCCAATCCAGGTATCAGCCAGGAGACGACCACTGGAGAGACAGACAGACAGGAGCACCAGGGAACAGCGAGACAATGCTGACCCTCATGACAAGCCGAAGTCACAGTATCCAGACATCCTTACCCTTGTCAAGCTTTTTGCAGGCCTGATGGCAAGGGAGAGGTTGGAAAGAGGACGCTGAGGTAGCTTTGTGGCTGTTTATGGGGAGCGTCTTTCTTATCACATTATTATTTGAGTTCACTAGTGGGAAGAGAAGTGTCGCTATGTCCTTTGGTGGCCCACCCCGTCCTCTGGCTTTGGTAAGTGTGTCTGCTCAGCACATCTCCTGCATATCCCCTGCTCGTGAGCCTCGCACTGTACCTCTGCTATGGATAAAGTGCGCTCAGCTGCTATCGAAAATGGCTTTAACAATCAAGAACATGCTGGGAAATGTAGAGCAGAGGAACATCGCTGAAAACAAAGCACAGCTAGCTTCCAATACCTGCAGGATTTGGACTAAGATAGCCGTTGTGTTTGTTTTACAGGCCAGGGGTGAAAGGATCGTTTAACTCAGCGAGCCCCTAATTCAGCGAAGACAGTTTAACTCTGGGGAGAGAGCAGAAGGCGAAGGGCAGAGCCTCAGCCACGATGGATCTATGACAGTCTACGCCAGCTAAGGGCCTGCCCCCGGTATTCTAGTTGTGGCTCCGCCACTGATTTGTGCGGCCTGGGTGCCTCAGTTTCCCCATGTGTGTGAAAACAATAAGGGCAGTGGGTCTAACACTTCTTCTGTGGTGCATTAATATGTAGCCCTGGGAAGTGCTATGTAACTGCTAAGCATTATTACTTTCACTCACTACGACAAATATGAGTGGAGACTTTTATATTATAGAAACCATAAAGCCCTAACAAGAGCAATTTTGTGGCTTTGCTTTTATTTTATTTTTTTATGATGAAAAGGTACAATCTGAACACGGCTTCACAGCAGTCCAGAGTCTATGTACAGTAGTTTTATTTAGCTAAAAATCAAGACTGGTTTAAGTCATGGCTCCTTGCCAGGGGGACATTAAAAAAATATATTAAAATCAAGCTCTGCTACTGGGGTTTTAAAAAACATTTCAAGATAAATTTAAAATTATTACCAGCCTCTAAGGGGCCATTTCCAGGCTGCCATTTGCCTCAGCTGAGGTGAACGGGTTTCCATTGGTGACTGTGTCACAGGTTGATACTGGTATATTCCTGAGCCAAGAAAACAATTTAAACACTGGTTCCTAACCAGTGCAAACTCTTGGGCTCCCTGAACGTGTTACTCCAGCATGCCACATGTTAGCAGCAGAAGACACTAGGATAGAGTTACCATAAATATTATGAACCCTTGGCAAAAATAAAATAAAATAAAAGGCCAATTAAAACTGGAGCCTGATCTCATTTTGCAATTCCAGTTTGTCAAACGTTGTGGAAGCCTGTTTCAAAGATAACGAGATTGGAGGTTTCCATGGTAGCTGAGCTTCAAGGGAGAGTTCACATCCCCACTCAGGGAAGGCCAGTTTTATTTATTTGCTGTGAGTGATAATAATATTTTTACATACATGTGGCTCGAATGCTGAAGGATTCCAAGCTCCTTTACAAACGACGTGCTGAAGGAACAGGAAGTGCGGGTTCCATGGCTAGAGTGTAGACATGGGAAACTGGATTCTTGTGTTCAGTCTCTGCTCTACCATTATTACTAGTTGGCAAGTTGCCCCTCTGTGTGCCTCGGTTTCCCTGTTGATAATACTTCCTTATCCCACAGGTATGTCGGGAAGTTAGATTCATATTTATAATGGAGACAAACTCAAATCAAAACCACAGATCATAGCATGCCTAAACCTATTGTAGTTTTTTGAAATCTGAATCCAAGTTTTGCCTCTCCAGCCCCCCTCTGGTTTATAAAGTTTGTTGCCACATCAATTCGTAGTGTTTTTATTAGCATGCCAACTAAAAAAAACTAAACAGAAAGTCAAGGTTGCCCGCATAACCTTACCTCTGCCCCTTGTGTGCATGCACTGTGATCTGAAATCTGAGCCACACCAAAAGTTGCAGTAATTTAATGAGTGAGGGATTATCAAGTCGGAGTGAGGGAATCTCAAGTTGCAGTAGGGAGCTTGTGTGCAGCGTTACTGAGACCATTTCTGGACCCCATGTCTAGTTCCAAGGCCTACACTTTTAAAAGGATATTGACAAATCAGAAAAGATTCAGAAAGAGCAACAAGATGTGGAAAACCTGCCACACACAGGGAGAGGCTAAAGCAGCTCATTCGATTTAGTTTTTCCAAGAAAAGGTCAAGAGGCGGCTTGATCAGCGTCCATAAGTCCCTGCACGGGGAGAAGATTTCTGACAACAGAGGGCTCCTTAATTTCACAAAATAAAAAGGCATAACGAGACCCACTGGCTGGAAACTAAAGCAAGACCAATTCGGAGTAGGGATAAGGCATACTTTTTAACAGTGAGGCCAGTTAGTCATTGGAAGAACTTCCCAAGGGACGTGGAGGATTCTCTCTCACTTGAGAACTTTAAATCAAGCCTGGATGTCATTCTGAAAGCCCTAAGCCAGATCAACCACAAGATATGGGCTTGACGCAGGAACCAACGGGAAAGGTTGTCTGGTCTGTGTTATGCCTAGACAATAATAACGACACCTTCAACTCTACAACCTTGACTCACCAGTAGGCCTGATTTACAGAAAGGCTGAGTGCCTGCTTCTCCCACTGATGTCTATTGGAGCAGGGAGCCTCCCCTGACCTTAGGTGATCTGATGAGATCACGGCCGTGAAAGCGGAGAGCTGCAGGTTTATCAACAGCCTGGTTTGGTGTGGGAGCAACGTAGCAGGAGCCAAAGCGACAGGGAGGCTGGGTTTTGCTTCGGGCTGCCAATGATAAATGGGATTCTCACAGCTAACAACCAAAAATCGATGAGGAGAGAGTCGTCCATCTGTCATTAGAGGAAACCTCCAGTAGCTGTGCCTTGGAAGGACTGGGTAAGTGTGTCATTCTTGGGGAGAAAAAAAAGGGATAGGGCATTGCACTCAGTGTTAGTGGTTATGCGTCATATCCGTTCCAGCACTGCTCAGACACCCCTACGTTCTGGGGTTGTTCTTAAATTGAGCCTTTGCACCAATTCATTGATACAACGTTGGCTGCTCCCTCTCTTCCCTTCCAGGCATTCTCCCCCCACCTCCATTTGTGCTCTGATAGCACCTCCAGGCCAAAACAGAGATCCAGTTCCCATGGTGCGAGGCCTGGTGTAGACTCCTTTTACTAGGCATGAGACAAGTCCCAGCCACAAAGCACTGACAGTCTAAATCAGGGGTCACAAGCGGGTGACGCTGATGTACTTAGGGGCACCACGAATGAACATATTAGCTTTCATTAAGAAGGAAACAGCAGCTTTCTAGTCCGCACAGCAGCAGAGAAAACCGTCCAAATGCAAGCCGAAGGAAAAGTGACACAGCGTTGCCTTCCTGCGTCTGAAGGCAGCCTGAAACAATGGCTCGCAGATGTGTGAACTCCCTTGCCCCCTGTTAATCCCATTGGGGTGTCAACTAAAGTGATGACACTTTAATGAGATCATTAACTCTTGAGCTGCTGGATGGAACAGGGAAGGGGATGTGAGGAAAGCCCAGCGGGGTGGGTCTTACGTGTCACTGCAGGGACAGAAATGCAGAATGAGGAAAGGAAGAGACAAAAAGAGGGAGAGAAAGGAGGACAGGGGAGGAAATGAAACAAAGAGCAGGAATAGTGGTGGCCCAAAGGAGGGAGTCCTTATTTCCCAGCTGAGTGCCACTGAATGGGACAATGAGGTTCTTAAGGGACATTAGTAACTGAAAATTTAATATAGTATAAAGCTTGATCTTGGTGCAAACCTCCTATGGAGATGAGTGGGTGCTCTGCTGGGCATAGAGGGAGACCTACTTTGAGCGATGGGCCAAACCGGTGAGTGGAATTCAGCCCTCCCCCCGTGTGGAGTTCTATGCACCCCGTCTAAATAGACAAGCAGGTAGGGGAGGTGAGAAGTAATATTGTTCCCATTTTACAGATGGGGAGCGAGGGCACCGAGAGGTTATGTGACTTGCCCAAGGACACACAGGGAGTGTGAGAGAGAGCCAATGGTCTGCTGAGTTTTAGGCCTGTCCTTTAGCCACACCACTATCCCCGCCCATCCTACGCAGACAGCTGACCACCCTCAGCTGACCACCCTGTCCTGCTAGTTGATAATTCCACTGCATTCAACAGGCCAGGAACCAGACACACCTCATTCCAGATACAAATTACACAGAGGGCAGGTCTAAACAGCAAAAGGCCCAGTAACGATTCCAGTAGTCACTAGCCTGTCCATCGGTTCTTCTGATCTTATTGCCAACAACAGGCTCCTGCAGCTCCTAGGGTGGCCTATGATAACCTCATCTAATGATAACCTGCCACGCAGGATCCTAAGGCCAAATTCTGCTCTCATTGACCAGCGGGGAGGCATATGGTTAGGTGAGAGCAGGAGTCATCCAGTAGAGATTAAAGATGAAAGACGCCTACCCATCCTTACCTCCATCCCCTTCCAGGCCAATGCAGGAACAAATCCTATTCTATATTCTTCAGGGCTTTGTCCAGTCTACTGGTAAATGGCTCAGTTGACGAGGCTTCCACCATCCCCACAGGAAAAGTTACGGATCTCACCCTTTGAATTTTATTGATGATTAGAGATGGCCCACTTTTTTCCGCCAGGAAATACTGATTGTACAGACAACACATTCCATGGGAACGTGTTGATGTGGTGAGACTTTCAATGGAAATCTAGCCGGATGGCTTGGTTTGCTACCCTCTCACCCGGCCCACTAGATCCCCAGCTCCCTAGCAACTCATAGGCTTCCCAGGGCATCCTGCCAGTCAGGGTGACCAGCTCATTGGCAGTCTGGTTGCCCAGACAGCTGCACCCTAGGCTGTCCACCAGGTGGGTGATGGGATCTCGGCAGAGGAGCCAGCCAGAAATCTTCAACCTATTCCATTTTGGTTTTTCCAAAAATTAATTTTCAATAATTCCTGTTTTACAGGAAATTTTACCTTTCTGACGTTTCATTCCAATTTGGAATGAAAAAAACAACCCGGAAATGCAAAATGTCCTGTGGGATGCACATTTCAGGTCCCGCACAGGTCTATTGCGGACGTTCGGCCTAAACTGCTTAATTTCATCACGTTAACCTCTCTTATATCCAGACGTCTTTGAAGCATCATCAGCAATGGATTCCCCAACACTGACCATTTTTAATTCAAGATGGGATGTTTTTCTAAACGAGTGGTGCTAGGCATTATTTTGGAGCCGTTCTGTGGCCTGTGTTATACAGGAGGTCAGTAGAGATGATCGCAGTGGTTGCGTCTGACCTTGGAAGCAGTCGGTGTCCCGAGATGGTCTACCTGCTAGGCTATTTACAGGTAGGCCATCAACGTCAAACTTGGGTGCTTAAAGCTAATGGCTATGCTCTAGTGGCCATGCTTAAATTCCGCTGGCTGCCCATTTCCCAAGACCTGTCCTGACAGCCAGCCAGAATGGTGTTTTAGTACCTTTTCAGCAATATGAAGAGTTAAGTGCATATATACGCCCCGTGTGCGTGTAAGAGACAGAGAGGGAGAAAACAGGATATGTCTCTACGATGACACATTTCATTTCTCTTCGGCCTGCAAGTGCAGAGGCATCCAGCCCTGAGCACAGTCGATTAACTTAACAGCTCCAGAACCTTTGCCAGCTCCTAAATACAATTTTATACCCTAAGCCTCAAACCCTCCAAAAAGTACAGCAATCAGCTGCAGCTGAAATATGAAAAGGGCTGCGGTTTGAAGGGAGATTCTTGGATGCGTCAGTCACTCTGGCACAGTTACTCCAGAAGGGATTACAGCAGCCAGGCACTTCAGCTTTGTCCATGGTGCTGGGATGGCATGTATGCCCTGCCCATCCTGTGCTAACCAGAGTAGTCTAGGCTGGAGGATGCTGACGTAAGTCTTCACACCCAAGGATGTCACCCCCTTATAAGCAGCATCTGCTTTGGAAGAACCTCGGGGTCTATTATAGGACCTCAGGGACATGTAGCTGATCTGCGACTGCTAGCAGCAAATATCCCCAATGGCCAGTGATGGGACGCTAGGTGAGCAGGCTCTTAAATATTACAGGAAACTCTTTCCCAGGTGTCTGGCTGGTGGGTCTGCCCCACATGCTCAGGGTCTAACTGATGCCGGGTTTGGAGTCAGGAAGGAGTTTTCCCCAAGGTCAGACTGGCAGAGACCCTGGGGGGTTTTCATCTTCCTCTGCGGCCTGGGGCATGGTCACTGGCAGGTTTAAACTAGTAAATGGTGGGTTCTCTGTAACTTGACATCTTTAAAGCATGGTCTGAGGACTTCAGGAACGCAGCCAGAGGGGAGGGGTCTATTTCAGGACCGCGTGGGTGAGGGTCTGTGGCCTGCGATGTGCAGGAGGTCAGACTAGATGATGGTCCCTTCTGACCTCAAGGTCTATGAGGAGCAGAAGGTCAGTGGTCAGTCCCGACATTGAACCCAAGTCTCTTGAATGCACCAGCCTGGGACTATCCACTACAGTAAGCCATCCTTCCTTCCCGGCACGTGCTCGTTTGGCCCTGGAAAACCAATGCCTCCGCAGCCCAGGGGACAGGGCTCCATCTAGGTGACGGGGGCTGTGTCACCCACAGTCTTTTCCCCTCACAAGCCAGGCGCTCAGCTGTTCACACGCTCAGGTTGAAACAGGGCAGTCAGCCCGGGGGCAGCAGAGATGGTCAGAGTGGACCACTGGTGTCAAAGGAAGGGCCAGCAATATCCGTGTTGTGGCGTGGCTACGTGAGAAATAACACTCTCCGGCTATGAACACTCTCGGGCCTTTCCCGGGCGCTTTCTTCACGCCAAACTAAAACCAGGCCCTCTGGAAAGAAACCCAAAGAGTCCTGGCATGCGAAGTCCACATTGAAGAACAGCCTCGCATGGAACATTCTTGACGACAGCTCAGCCTAGGTGCTCCTTCCACAGTGCCACAGGACATAAGACAAACAGGAGCCAGACTCAGCAGCAACGAGTATAATACACTTAATGGGGGCGACGGAATACCAGGTAACAAATGTTATTTGTTTACCCTCCCTGCCAATAAAACCCCAACATGGAAATAATGACTGGCGCTTGCAAATTAGTCGCTGAATCACTTAACTCGTAAAAAATTATTAGCCCAGGAATGGAGGGTTGGAGTAAAACAGTGAAAAAAGCCAGAAGAACTCTTGTCTTTAGACAAATGTTTTTTACACTTAAATTAATTGGGGTCGTGCAAGGGCATGGAAATAATATACAATAGGGCAGGAGGGTGGGATGATGGGGAATCTTTATTGGAGAAAGCCAAGACAAAATGAAGTTGGATTTTGGTCAAGTAAGTTTTGCAATATTGTGAAGAAGCCTGCCTCATTAGGCCAAGATCAATTGCAGAATAGATAGAGAGTGTAATTTTAAGTGCAAATACTACACAAGTGGGAGAAGCTAAGTAATGGCAGGCCTCATACGGTACTGAAACATTTCTGCCCTATAAAAATATCACAGTCTAGCATCATATGAGGGAGTTGCTTAACAGCTATACAATGGTGTCATCAGAGATTTGTAAAGAGAGATTAATTGCAATAGATTATATATAAAGGTGAGTGAGAAGCTACTTCTGGCCTAGCTTCTGTTGGTGAGAGACAAAAACATTTGAGCTATACAGAGCTCTTCAGGCCTGGGAAAGGTACTTGAGTGTCACAGCTACAAACTAACTACAGCTAGTTTAGCGTAAGTAGGTAGTATGGATTCTGAGGGACCATGCAAGGTGAAGTGGCCCCATACCACCCCTGTAGTCATAGGACAAAAATGCGTTATGCCAACATCACTTGCAATGACAGCATATATTTATGGACAACCCTCAGATGTCCACCCCAAACCTCATCCCCAAACTCAACCATTTCATCCTCTCCCGTAAAAATTTTATGTTCAACAACAAACACTTTATCCAAACCATGGGCACAACCTGGGGTGCTAGGATGGCATCCCAATGTGCCAACCTCTTCATGGGCCACCTTGAAGAATTTCTGGACCAATGCACCACAAAAATCAATGATATACGTGAAGTACATCAATGATATTTCCATCTTCTGGACAGATGACTTAAAACGTCCTCATCGATTTCCACCGCAACTCCAACAGCCATCACTTGACCATTCAGCTGTCTCTAGAACTCACCCACACTAGCATCAACTTCCTGGACACGATGATCAGCTTCAACAATAAAACCCTACAGACAACCATATACAAGAAACCCACGGATCCCCACACTTGCCGTCACAGGTCCAGGCACCACCCCAAACACACCAGGAAATCTGTTATCTACGGCCGGGCACTCAGATATCACAGAACACGCTCCAAGGAGAAAGTTCGGGATATAGACTTAACATACTCAACACTGCCTTCACCAAACGAGGACACTCCACCAACGAAGTCGATTGCATCATGCAACAGTCCATATATCCTGAGAGATCCTGCGTCAATACAGAAATAAAACCCCTTTCAACCGCACACCCTTACTTGTCACGTAACACACCATACTGGAACCCATGCGGGGTATCAAACGACTCCAATTCATCCTCAGTGGGGACCCTATTCTGGAAGAAATCTTTCCTAAGCCCCCTCTTCTGGCCTTCAAACAACCCCCAAGTTCATCACCAAGACCAAGCTGCCCACAGACTAGGACACACCAACTCGAAGCTGCACCAGACGCAGCCAGAAGAACTGCTGCAAAACCTGCAGCCATTTCTCCGCTGCTACAGAGATCAACACCCCCCCCAACACCTCTTTCGAGATCCCTGGGCCCTACCCATGCCTATCGCAACATGTGGCGTACCTCATCCGGTGCACTGAATGCCTCAATAACCACCGCTACGTGGGTGAAACCAGACCATCGCTGCGCTCTCGAATGAACTCGCACAGGAAAATGATAAAAGACAAAAACACCTCGTCGCCTGTGGGCGAACATTTTTCACAAGGCCATCCCTCTATTAGAACATGTGCTACTTAAGCTAAATGATCTAGTCCATCTTGTATTTAGCTGAGACACTCTGAGGGCCTTTCCCAGACCTGAAGAGGAGCGTGGTGTAGCTCATCAGCTTCTCTCTCTCGCTAACAGAAGTTGGCCCAATCAGCCATATTACCTCACGCACCTTGTCTCTTGAATGTCCTCAGACCGACATGGCCACAACACGGTGTACAAGGGATTTAGGTAACATTTTCAAAAGCTCCTCTGTGATTTAGGAGGCAAAGGCCCATTTTCAAAAGGGATGTACGGGTCAGCGCCTCAAAGACTCCTGGGCCCGGGTATGTATCTCTGGACAGCAACAGGATTTAAGCTTTTTAACTGCCAAAGTCACCTCTGAAAATGGGCCTCAGCACCTCCATCCCTGTGTTATCAGGAATAAAGTTATAGAAAATAGATCTGTATCTTTTCCTCCCAGGTACAGCTAACATTTTTAAAGGACAGCGGGGCACAGTGGGTAGAACATTAAACTGTGAATTGGAAGACCTCTGTCCCACTCCATGCTTTCCCACTGTACTGCTGCGTGACCCTAGGCAAGTCACTTCACTTCTCTGTGACTCGGTTTCCCCTCCCACCCTTTGTCTATTTAGATCTTCAGGGCAGAGAGTAGGTCTTAACACTTGCTTGTACAGCGTCTAGCACAATGAGGCTGCAAGCCCAACTGGGGCCTTAATCCTCACGATACTGATCAGAATTCTGTATTTAGCAAAAGATCAGATAAAAAAATCCGTCTCACAGGCCCATTAACATGAGTAGAAGCAGGACTGAGTCTTCTCATGAGAGAAAAGACTCCTATTGACTTTAAAACAGGAGTTATGTGTGTGTAAGGAGTATGGAATTGAGCTGTGTGTGCGCGTATGTGTGTGTGTACGCGCTCGCAGAGTATCAAGTTTGCCATTCCCTTCCAGTTGCTATTTGGAAATCCAGTGGAGTCAGAACATATCTGAATTTATACTAAGCCCTATTAAATTGCACATGTGGGTGCTCAAATACCATACTGAAAACTTAAGTGAGGGGAAAATCATGCTCTTGGAAGGGGGAAGACTCCATAATTATTTAATATTTCATTCTCCTAATTTTGTTAGGAGGGAGGCAGGCTTTTTTTCCCCCCCTTCCTCCTTTTCCAAAGGTCAGGCGTGGGGCATGGGAAAGCGTGAAGGTGGGAATTATCTCAAACTGCCTGGTGAGCAAATGTAGCCAATCGTTTACTTTGTAACAGGTATTTATGGAGCAGCAGGGACTGGCATCTAGGCCAGAAAATGGGCCAAATTCCCAGGGTATCCGACTGAGAGCTTTTTCACAAGCTATGACCCTTCGGGGGGGCGAAAGGAAAAAAAACACCCCTCCAAACACTATATTACCGCATGAAATTAAAGGGAAAGGTGGATACCAGTTCCCCTGGCCTGCGCAGCCTGTCTGCATATAAAAGGCCAGACCCAACTCAATCTCAATTACCTTGAAAGTGCATTCTTTTGGAAAAAGCAGCAAATTGCAAGCAGACCTCGCAAAGGTTGGGGCTGGTTTGAAACTCAAGGCCTCACCAGCGACTGCCTACTGTACCCAGAGACACAGCTGCCTCATAGCCTGGCTTTAAATTAAAGCCAGGCTTTGCCTTTCATTTTCATCTGAAGTCCTCGCCGCAAGTCGACAAGCCGCACTCTTTGCCAGCGACTGTAAATAATGTTGCTAATAAACATTTGCCAGGAAGGAACAAACAGAGGAGGAGGCAGTAGGTGGGGTGTCTAGTAGCTGGGCTCCATCCCATGGGCTCTGCCCCTCCGCTAACAAGCTATATTAACACAATTATTGGTCATGCTAATTTCCTTGGATGTCTGAAACCAGAAGCTACAGTCTGGGAGAGCCCGCTGTCGAAAGGGCCCAATCCTGGGAGGTGCTGAGTAGCCTCGTGTGCTGTTGATTTTATTAGCACTGGTATTGTGGGTTAAGACAGGGGGTTGCTGGGCACACCCAGAAGACGTGGGTTCAATTCTCTGCCCTGTCACAAGTTTCCTATGGGACCTTGGGCAAGTCGCTGAATCGCTTTATGCCTCAGTTTCCATCTTCCGCTTGTATGTTTGTTCCTTTCCTACCACCCTGTGTCTGCTTACACTGTAAGCTGTTCCAGGCAGGGAGTGTTTCTCACTGTGGCTGTACAGCACCTAGCACAGCGGGGCCCTGATCTTGATTGGGACTTCGAGGGTATGCCCACAGTGCATGCTAAGCCCAAACTGTGACTCAGGGCTGAGCCGAAGCCTCCTGTCCATCCACACAAAAATCAGTCTGGCTCTGGTCTGCAAGCACTCGGGACCCTGTTAGGAGGGTGGGCCAGAGCCTGGGTCCCCCTGTGATGCGGATCCAAGGCCTGTCATTCTGTAGGATGGACGTAGCACCAGCTGCAGCCCCGCGTCAGAAGGGCTACGCAGTGCGGCACGCACATTAGCATGGCAGAGGGACCCACGTCCAGCAACGGTCAGCCCAGGCTTGCGATGCAGCGTGGATGCTCAAGAAACACCAAAGCCACAAGGCCTGGGTTTACCACAGCATGGAGAGATACCCCAGGGCACTAGTAGCCGATCTCAAAGCACTTTCCGTTGAATGGTCTCACCACCCCCATTTTACATATAGAGAAACTGAGGCAGTAACTGGTTGAGGGCCAAACTTCAAAACTAGCCTCTGATTCTGCATTGCGCAGGTGACTACAGAACCCAGCCATCCTGAGCGCCACAGTGAGCCGTCTAGGCTGCGCCGGTGAATACCAAGCTCAGAACAATAGGCAGAAGGGCACTTTGTACAGGGAGTTCCCCAGAAAGTCGAGGTGGGAGAATGAGCCGTGCTCTGTGGCATCTGATGTTAGTGGAAGTCGGGGTACACAGCAGTGAGGCACAGAGAATCAGCTCCCGATAGGGAGCTGTCAGGTTTTAAATGGCTTCTAACGCCCCCTCAATACCAGTCGTGCTCTCCAAACGACAGGCGTGGTAGGTGCTGAGCACAGCCCCACGGTGATGGTCCGGGGCCAGGTTCAGCCCAGCCCCACTGTAACCCAGAAGGAAGCCCATTACAGTTCAAGGAGCTCAGGGCCTTGCCGCAATGCTTGCTGTGCTGCTAAAACAACCAGAGTCCTGGAGCACTTCAAAGACTGACACATTTCTGCAGGCATAAGCTTTCGTGGGCTGCAACCCGCTTCGTCAGATGCTAGGTAACTTTGAACACCAGCTACTATCCCATGCGTACGCTCTGTTAACACGCCAGTGCAATTCCCCCCATCTCAGGCATTCATGTCGGTCTCTTTGTCGGCCTCAATCTGTATCACAAGATTTCACACACCAAATCCCTGCTTTCTAGCGCGCACTCTGTTGCAAGTCAGTCCAGAACACCGCCATGTCCTGTACGTTGCTAATTCTTTCAGACATCTGAAACCAGGAGTCCCAGAGGCGAGGGTCTAGACAGCCTCACCTCTCATTGGCTTCCAGGCAACTTTTCATCAAGGAGTGAAGAAAGAATGGGCTTGTGGGTCAGCCGCTGAACAGAAGAGCAGGGCTCCCATCCCCCTCTGCCACAGACTCCATTTGTGCCCTTGGGTGCGTCACTTTGACCCAGACCCAAGAGACTTTTGGGGGTCTGGGGCATAATCTGAAACAGAGACACCCCCCAAAAAAAATTACCATGGAGACAAAAGAGGACTCGGGTTTGGGGTCCCTCTCAAACAGGGGGCATGGGGCAAATGGCTCCCCTTCCCCCATGGGCCTAGAGTGCCCAGACACTCAAGAGTCTGTACCTGCCTCATTCTCCTGGAAAGCATTTTCCAATGATGGATAAGTGGGGTTCAGAATGGACATATTCCCTGTACATTTCCAGCCCTACCAGGGGTGGATCACTACAGCGACAGGGGCCATATAAACACCATGGATATATAGATAGCGCTGCTCAGAGCAAAGAAGAGACAGGCCTTCTTTGGACTGAATATGTAGGTGACTTTTATCCAGGCTGCTGGGCACAGATAGACCCTGTGGTTCTCTCTAGCTCCCAACCTGGGCTACTTCGTGTTTCCTTCCCAGGCTCTCCCTAAATCCTGGCTGACACTTAGCAGTCCTGGAATGCGCTACTGACCAAACTACAGGTGCTAGGGATTTAAATTAGAGGCAGCAGGGAATGGTTGGTGACCTCTAACCAGCCCAAAGTAACCAACCCCGCTCCAGTAGCGAACATCAGATACTTGTCTGAGCAACCACCAAGTATTAAGTGCAGGTATTCAGAGAGTCGTTCAGGGGAAAGGCAATGTGCAAACAGAAGAGATTAAATTAGCCGACAAACCATGGCTGCAAATTGCTCACTTAGTTCTGGTCTTTATATCCCTGGTCACTGTTCTCCCTCTGCTCAGGAATTTGCAGAAAGATCTTTGGGAAGGAAACAAGATACACTCTATGGGTGCAGGGTGCAGTGCCATATCTGACACTGAGGACCATGTAAACACACAGAATATGTATCAGTGGGTTGAGATAGTTATACTGTGGCCATCACCGTGGTGTTATGAGTGGAGTGAAACCGTGTTATGGGTTCAAACCCCACTGAGATGGACGGTGTGAACTCACCCTTCAATTAACATAGCTGTAAACATAAGCCTTACCTAACACAAGAGGGGTGTGTGACGCCTTGCGGGAGCCTCTGGCTGAGTGTTATTTAGGAGAGGGGGAAGAGAGATCTCACAAAAAATGGTATCAGACAAGAACAGATAGAGTGAGAGGAAGCTGCTCGCAGTTGACCTTGGAAGAGACCTGGGGAAAGGTTTTTGGTGCAGGCTGAAGATTGTTATTGGTGCTGTGAGCAAAAGAAACTGTTCCCTGTGATTGGATTCCTTCTGCATTCAGACACACAAG
Organism: Mesoclemmys tuberculata; assembly: GCA_007922155.1. Taxonomy (NCBI): domain Eukaryota; kingdom Metazoa; phylum Chordata; order Testudines; family Chelidae; genus Mesoclemmys; species Mesoclemmys tuberculata. The sequence goes on along the minus strand of ML675627.1, from coordinate 3,171,724 downwards.
ATTTTGGCACATCCTTTGTTAATAAACAGAATTGCATCAAAGACATTCCTGATGACCTCTAATTTCTACTCCCACCTGGAACGCCCACAGGGGCCCAGACTTTGACTAGCTGCTCTGGTCAAAAAGGGACACCAACAGTAACAAGCATAGAACTCCTCTAAAATAACCTATCTGAAATGGGATTCGGACTAGTGTCAGATGGACCTTCAAAGGCTCACAGCTCACCTTCCAATAAACGCACCCAAATATTCAGCTGCTTGTCTGTCCACCTCCGATTAGCACGTGAGGGCCAGAAATCTCAAGAGAAGAAGGGTTTTGTTCTCCAGTGCTTCCTGATTCAGTCGAATCCCAGGGCCTTTCTGGGAAACGTGAGCAAAACAAACATGGAAGGTTTGACAACTCCAGCCATGGTGTGGGGTGATTTGGTGCGCCTGGATGTGTTCTAAACTGGTGCAGGGACAGCTGTTTTAGGCACAGCTGTCAGGTGGGGCAGGTCACCCCTTTTCTGGAACCAATTTTCATTAGATTTTTATATATCAATATAAAACTGAAGTCTGCTTGGCAACCCGCTCTTCCTGGTTTCCCCATCCAGCCTGGCCTCCAGTGCTCAGGCAGACACGTCGTCAGACGGCTTAAAAATAGACACAACTAGTGCCACTGTAATGAGAGCTGCTCTTCTCATGCAGAAAGTGAAAAGCGCTTTCAAAAGATGGGGAAGTATTGCTTTCTTCGCACAGATCGGCACAGCCAGGGTACGTGCCCTGCCAAAGGGCAGTGGTTGCAGTCCCTTGATCTAGCTTAGATTTTGCGTGGTCCCCATTACAATGGTCCAAGCACTGCATAGTTCTGATCCTATATATCCTCACCCCCCCTCCTGTGAAGTAAGGCAATGCTGTTATCCCCATTTTACAGATGGTGAAGCGAGGCACAGGGTGACAAAGGTGCTCTGAAACTGAAATCAGAGCCGCCACTCCAGGCACTGCCCTGGTTTAACTAAACTGGTTTCAGTTCACTCCTTTAGTTAAGAGGGCACATCTCTTAGTGTAGACAAGACCTATGTTGGGTGAAACACCATACGTGGGTAGTAGGGAGGTATTATTACTCCAAGTTCACGCTAGGGGAAACTGAGGCATGGGGGCTAAGAACATATTTTTCAAACTTAGATGCCTAAGTTAGGCATCTGATTAAGTGGCCTGTTTTTTCCAGAGGTTTTGAGCATTGACTAGTCAATGCAGGGAGGAGCAGTGGAGCAGCACCTCTTTAAAATCAGACTACCTATTTGGATGCCAGAGGATGAATCCAGGCACCTAACCTGGGCATTCAGGGTGGAAACTTTTGCCCTAAGAGACTCACCAAAGGTCACACAGAGTCAGGGGTCCTCCCTCCCTGCCCCTCCCTTCTAGACAACACTGGGAGTTACTGAGCGTACGACTTGAAGACACCCATATTGAGCGAGCCTTGATGTAAACTTCTAAGCAGCAAGATAAAAGGAAGGCTGAGCAAGTGAGGGAAATTAACTGCTGGAACAATTTACCTGGGCAATTTTTAAATCAAGACTGGATGATTTTCTAAAAGATCTGTCCTTGTTCAAACAGAAATTAATTCCAGGAAGTCCTATGGCATCGGTAATGCAGAAGGTCAAGTTAGATGATCATAGCAGTCCCTTCTGGATTTATAATCTATTAATTAGCCTCCCTGTGCCCTATTTCCCCATCTCCCAGCACTCCTGTGAGGGTAAATATTACGCAGATAAGTACCTTAGATAGACGGAGCTGCCGTTGGGTTGATCAACCAATAGCAGACACTGCAGAGGGCTCGTCCAGCAAGTGGCCTCACCCTTGTGCAATCTGGTGTTTGCCCAGAGTACAGCCAAAGTGCGAACCGGGTCCCTTGCCATGCTCAAAGGTATTCCAGAGCCCTGGATTAGTGAATACTTGCTCAACTCATCACCGAACCGTTATCAACCTCTCCCTTTTTTTAAGGGTTGGGGATGGGGCCATTTCTCTCCTTTCCCTTTGAGCCAATTCGTGTGAAACTCAGAGTGCAGATGACTCAGGGGCCTGGCAAAGGACTATGAAACCTTGAGCAAAGGCCATCACCGTCTGCTGGCAGGGCCTTGTGGGGAAAAGCTTGCCCTGCCTCTGTCCTTTGTAACACAGTCACAGCTTGAGGCCTCACAACCATCGCTCTAGGTACTGTACAAACATGCAATAAAAAAAAAACAGACCCTCCCGCGTACTCTTACCAAGGAAATAGACAAGACCGAGAAGGGAGAGACCCAGAAAGGGGAAGGGACTTGCCCAAGGTCACAGAGCAGAGATCCCCAGGAGAGCATTCAGCTACAGTTCTGATCTGCTTCCCTCACTATGGTATCTGTACAGTCGTTACGCTCACAGCCCTCCCGTCCCCACCCCCAGGACAGGGCACTGCTATTGTACCCACTGTGCAAATGGAAAACTAAGAGAGGCTAATGCTCAGGTTTTTTAAGCCGCGTGGGCACCAAACTGCCAGTGGCCCCAAAGAACTTGCCCAAGATCACACCGAAAGTCTAGAGCACAAACAGGGACTTGAACCAGGTCTCCCAATGCCTAGGCGAGTGCCCAACCCACTGGCTGATCCTTTCTCTCCATCCCGTCTCCATCCTACTAGCATCTCTCTGGAGGCGCCCATCCAGCCAACGCCATGCTGCATCAGCATGCGGCCCAGAGCCACAGCATCCATCATCACCGCCTCACGCTTCCCAAGGCTGCCTTTGAGAGGTAGCCGAGGTCCCAACAGGGGAAGTCAAAGGTCATTGCTGCACAGGGGCTGTCGGGAAGAGGCAAGGAAGCAAAGGAGGCTACCCCGAGGGACTTAACTGGCTTAACTCATTCCTGATGACTGGCTGTTAGAAAGCAGGGCTGTGCAATAAGGGAGAACAATACGCTTAAGGGAGAACCAATAAAAGGTTACGAGCCGTGCCTCAGAGCCTGGCAACAATATCGCAGTTGATTGTAACCCGGGGATGTCTTGTAAATCATTATTTGAGAACCCACCGCCCGTACATGGGGCATGTTTTTATTTAGGGCCTTGTGCTGTCTCCAAAGCACATAGCCCTGGGATCAGGTGTTGAGATGTTTGATGTGGAGCCTTACTTTAGCTTTGACTGTACATTGAATGGCAAGACATAAGGAGACGTTGCATAAGAGGGTCGATGCACAAGCTACTTTTGCCTCTTGGGAAGAGGGGTGCAGTTGGAAAACCTGGGAAGTTGGGCTGCTTTGATGTCCCAGGTTCTGTGTGCAGAGCCATCAGTCCTTTTGTCCTTGCAGTATAGTCAGAGGACCAAAAAAAGGCCACAGTGACTAAAAAACAAAGTAAAAGAGGCAGGGAGAGGCAAAAAGGCATCCTTTAAAAATTGGAAGTTGAATTCTATTGAGAAAAATAGAAAGGAGCATAAACTCTGGCAAATCAAGGGTAAAAGTATAGTTAGACAGGCCAAAAAAGAATCTGAAGAGCAACTAGCAAAAGATTTTTAAACTAACAGCAAAAAAATGTTAAGTACCTTAGCAGCAGGAAGCTACTGGATGATCGAGGTGTTTAAACAGCACTCAAGGAAGACAAGGTCATTGCAGAGAAACTAAATGAATTCTTTGCATCAGTCTTTACTGCAGAAGATGTGAGGGAGATTCCCAAACCCAAGCCACTCTTTTTAGGAGATAAATCTGAAGAACTGTCCCAGATTGAGGTGTCAATAGTGGAGGTTTTGGAACAAACTGTTTAATTTAACAGTAATAAATCACCAGGACCACACGGTATCTACTCTAGAGTTCTGAAGGAACTCAACTATGAAATTGCAAAACCATTAAATGAGGTTTCTAACTTATTGCTTAAAGCAGCTTCTGTACTGGATGACTGGAAAAGAGCTAATGTGACACCATTTTTTAAGAAAGGCTCTAGTGGCGATCCTGGCGATTACAGGCCAACAAGCCTAACTTCAGTGCCAGGCAAATTGGTTGAAACTATAATAAAGAACTGAATTACCAGACACATTGATAAACGCAATATGTTGGGAAAGAATCAACACAGCTTTTGTAAAGGGAAATCACGCCTCACCAATCTACTAGGATTCTTTGAGAGTGTCAAACAAACATGTGGACAAGGGTTATGCAGTTGATACAGTGTACATGGACTTTCAAAAAGCCTCTGACAAAGACTCTTAAACAAAGTAAGAAGTCATGGGATAAGAGGGAAGATCCTCTCCTGGATCAGTAACTGTTTAAAAAACAGGAAACAAAAGGATAGGAATAAAAGGTCAGTTTTCAGAATAAAGAGAGGTAAATAGTGCTGTCCCCCAGGGATCTGTGCTGGGACCAGTGCTGTTCAACATGTTCCTAAACTATCTGGGAAAAGGGGTAACTGTGAGGTCACAAAATTTGCAGATTATATAAAGCTAGTCAAGATCGTTAAGTCCAAAGCAGATTGTGAAGAGTTACAAAGGGATCACACAAAACTGGGTCACTGGGCAAAAAACTGGCAGATGAAATTCATTGTTGGTAAATGAAAACTAATGCACATTGGAAAACATAATCCCAACTATACCTATAAATTGATGGTGTCTAAATTAGCTGTTCCCTCTCAAGCAAGAGATTTTAAGAGTCGTTGTAGATAGTTCTCTGAAAACATCCACTCAATATGCAGCGGCCGTCAAAAAGCTACCAGAATGTTGGAAACCATTAGGAAAAAGAGTTAGATAACAAGACAGTAAATATAATGCCACTATATAAATCCATGGTTCACCCACACCTTGAATACTGCGTGCAGTTCTGATCAACCCTTCTGAAAAAAGATATATTAGAATTGGAAAAGGTGCAAAGAAAGGCAACAACAATCACGGGGGGTACAGAACAGGTTTCATAGGAGGATAGGTTAAAAAGACTGGGACTTTTCAGCTTGGAAAAGAGATGACAAAGGGGGGGATATGATAGAGGTCTGGCGCGGACAGAGTGAATAAGGAAGTGTTATTTACTCCTTCACATAACACAAGAACCAGGAGGTCACCCAATGAAATTACCAGGCAGCAGATTTAAAGCATACACAAGGAAGTACTTCTTCACACAACACACAGTCAACTTGTGGAATTCATTGCCAGGGGATGTTGTGAAGGCCAACAGTATTACTTGGGTTCAGAAACGAATCAGATACATTCATGGAGGACAAGTCATTCAGACTTAGAATTATGGTCACTCTAGGGGTGAAAAAATAGAACACCTGGTTCCTACTTGGAGGCTAGAGTAATATTTCACTCTTTGGACTGTGCAAGCCCAAGGACTTTCAAGCCTGTTACAAACATTAATGAATTCCCATCTTTTAATGTTGCTAGCCCTCCTGATTGTTGAAAATGCCCTTGAAAACAACCCCTGCCTGAGTTTGCAAAGAGCCTGGAACAAGACCTCTGAGAGCTGCTCACTGCCCTGTTCATCTCAACACAGCATTAAAACAAAAAAACCTAATGATGGTTGTTCAGATGTCACCACAGTAATAGATTTAGCAGGTACCACTGCTCATGTGCCATGCCCGCTACTTCACACTCTCCCATATCTCTCTAGAGGCCACACACATCCATCACTCCCCACCTCTTCTTCCCATGCAACAGGTCCTAGGCAGCTGAGCATTTTCAGTTAAAAGCAATATTCTACAACACCGCCACACTGAGACAGCAAGAGTCCATAGTGTCGAATGTCCACGGCCACACTGTCCAACTTAATTCTCAGCATCTAAAAGCTCCATGGGTCATTACTGATCCGACACTGCCTGGTCAATCATAGATGACCACGTGGCCACCACCAGCCTGTGGCTGTGCAATGTCCTCTCCTGACCCCAGATCCAATCTCCAGAGGTTGATGTATGGGGACTTTATATCCGAGGCAGGCTACATGACCAAAAAGTGCCAGCTGGCAGCGACGGATGACGGCTTCAGTCCTCTCAAGCCCAGTTCTCGATAATGCATCCCTGTCACTGATAAAAATCAAACCATTTTATGCCCCGTAGTTGCCACTGGCAATGCATATGAAATGCCTTCAGCCTCCTGATGTCTTGTTTAAGCAGCATCCATGTTTCAGATCGGTACAAGAGGAGTCAAAGGACCCAGGTTTGGTAGCTCCTTATTTTTTAATATAATTTCAACTTCTTTGGGCTCCAAACCCTATCCAAGTCCTTCACGGCGGAGGCTGCTAAACTGATTCTCCCTAGGATGTCTGACCAGCTGCACCCATGTGATGACAACTGACTGCCAAGATAGCTGAAATCATCCACTACTCCCACAGTTTGTCCAGCAGCACAGATCCCTTGTATCACAACTTTGGGGCTGACACTCTGGATTTTGGATTTTGTCCAAATTAGCCCTTAGCCTGAAGGCACCTGCCACACGCTGCAAGTTTTTTAATGCATCTTTCAGGTCATTTGCCTCCTGGCTAAAGAGGACGACATCATCCGCATAATCCCGATTGGGAAAAGAGGTCGAAGTGGCAATTATATTGCTCTTCGTGGAGACATGTTTAAGGACCCAATCCATTGTGTGGCAAAACAGGGCTGGGAGTCAGGGCACAACCCCGCTTCACCCTGGATTTAGTATAAAACCGGTCAGACTTCTGGGTTCTCACCACACCCAGGCCCCTGAGCTTTTATACAGATCTTGAATCAACTCAGGAGGGTGAATACCAGTAGGGCCTTCCCCAGGGCGGTGCTGTTGACAGAATCAAAGGCTGCCTTTAGGTCTATGGAGGCTGCCGTCAAAGGACAATTGAATTCATGATGGGTCTCAGATAAAAGACAAAGCTGAAGTCCAGCAGCCGTTATAGATGGCCCAGCAGGGAAGGCTGGTTGCACACAGCATATCTAAAACCTGAAAACATGGGGACGCTGTGCTGAGTCCATTGTTCATTGTCATGCTTAGAGCCCTGCGGGGACACAAATTTGTATCCGCATCCGAGCCGCAAACGTGGTCTGGGGCTAGGAAGCGGAGAGCGGCACATTTGCAGGGATCTGCTCATGCTGAATAAAACCCAGCACTGGAAACATTTATCTGAAGCTGCTGCAGAATTGAATGACCTCCTGCGCCCTGCTGACTCCAAGGGCTCTTGCTGAAGAATTTAGGTCCTGGTCTCTGGGGAGTAAAAGGGGCCTTGATTGCAATGAATTGCCTCCTGTGCATGTGTTACCGCTGCCCTCAGCTGTGTGTCACAGGCCCTAGAGGGAGAGCACTGGGGTACCCAAAATGTCCCTGGGATGACTGCAAATAATGAACACATCGGTAAGTATCATGGCTCATTGGAGGATCTGTTACAATCTGAAAAAGGGACGTGCATTGTCCTCAAATAAAGGGGCCATTTTCCTCAGCTAAATTAATTTGAGCAGCCCCGGTGCTGAAGCACGACATAATCATCTAGCCCAGGTCCTTATTTCCACCTTTTCTTCCATCTCATTACTACTAAGATCCTAGCTATTAAGGCCAAAAAGACACGTTGTGATCAGCTACTCCGACCTCCTGCAAAGCACAGGCCAGAGAACCTCATCCAGTGATCCCTGGGTCAGAAATCTCTTGGCCTGGGGACAAACTAGGATACTAGCTGCGGGACACAGAAACATCCCAGAAACCTGTAGGCCTGGTTCCACCAAGCTGAGGTCTCCGTAAGAGAATGGCAAGGTGTGGGCGGGTGGCTGGGAAGCCCAGAGTGGAACTGTATTAATTTAAATCTGAACGTTGGTGGTTCTGGAGATAAAAGCACAAAGTGAGAGACCAGAGACACTCATCGTGTTAGATCCTCCATGGACGAATCCTTCTCCCCTTTCGCCCCCAGACTCCAGTGGCTAACTGTAGCTTTCCCACCCTCATCAGCCTGACAAGGTTAACAAGGCGATATTGACCTAGTAGGCTTTAACATGTAATTAGTTTGTAGCATCATGTTACATGTGGTGGGGCTGCTTTCTTCAAGGAAAATCTGACTTGCTCGTCCCACGTTTGGTTTGCAATGGGACAGAGGGAGGCAGGGTTGGGGGTGGGGGACGGAGGGCTTCTCTCCCTCTCTCTTTATCTGCTGTTCATTACAGCGCTCTCGACAAAGCTGCTGGAGCGGAGAAATGGAACATTCCCTGACGTGTCGAATCAGCTCAGCCGAATCTTGGAACCTTCCCACCATTCCTGCCGCCAAAGTAAATGCCCAAGGCCATCGATACAATTATTATTCTAAGGATGGAAACCATTAACAGGGTTTTTTCCTAAATTCTTGGGATCCGTTTTTTATTCTATAACCAGAGGGGGGGGAATAAAACCCAGCCCCACCACATCTGAAATGACATGGGGTGACCGCAGCAGAACTATTCCCGCATTGGAACAGAGAGGGGGACGTGCCCTGTATGTGCGTGTGTTTTTTTCTCAAGCTTGAGGGCCGAGGCAGGCCGCGGCAGACAGCCGACGTTGGCTTGCATTTAAGCAGGCTGGCCTAGGACTCTGAAAACCTGGGTTCAAATCCTGACTCTGCCACAGAGCCCCCAGCTAGTTTGTGTAACCTCGCTGTTCCTTACTTTCCCTTGTGCATAAAATGGAGACAATGATGGGGGGAGGGTTCGGAAGATAAACTCATTAATCATAGAACCATAAGGTAAGACGGGATGGCAAGGGTCATCTAATCTAACCCCCTGCCAGGATGCAAGAGCGGTTGGGACTTGACAAGTTGCTGAGTGTCTCCATACCTCATTTTCCCAGATGCAAAATGCACAATGATACTTGTGCAACTTTGTGAAGGGCTTTGAGGTCCTCCGCTGTAAAATGGTCGCTGTTCCATTGCTTAGCCCTTTAGATCTACTTTTATGTATCATCTGTAGTGCAGTAATGCCTCCAGGCCCCAGTCACGGGTAAGGGCCCCACTGTGCACCCACAGAACAAAGATACCCTCTCTGCTCTGCAGCACCAACAAGGAAAGAACAAGGAGACAAGTGGAGAGACACAGACAAATGTGGGGAGCTCAAGGGGACTCTGAGCCAATACTTTTTAGCAGGACAGGCAGTAGTCACAGCCCATCACCTGCCTGGCTGTTGTCATTTAAGGACCTGAAGGATGTAAGTAGAGGGTTGATGGGTCAGAAACATGCCAAAACTATAAGATCTCACAGGCCCTTCCAGCCTAGCTCCCTGTCAAAGCAAGAACATGCCCACATTAGCGAGAATACTAATAAACTCATAAGACATAATGAAAGGTCTAGAGAAGGGCGCTCGGGAACGCGGGGCGTCTCATAGCACAAGGACGAGCGGACATTCAGTGAACATGAAAGGCAGCCAGTTCAGAACGAGTCAATGCATTTTCCACCAAATGGATCCCATGGAACTCATTGCCACAGGACATTGAGGCCAAAAGTTTAGCAGGATTCAAAAAAGTGTGGCCATTTCTGTGAATAACAAGACCATGCAGAGGTATGGCAGTAAATGCTAAAAATACGAGCAACTGTTTTGGAAAGGGGAAAACCCTCCTGCTTTAGGCATAATAATAGAACAATAAATATTATTCCTTCATTCTTCTATAGAATTTTTTATGCACGGAGCAAAGCACTTTACAAGGGAGGTTAGTATCATTCCCATTTTACAGGTGGGGAAACTGAGGCACATAGTGACAAAAACTGACTTGTCCAAGGTCACGAGAAGGCTGGAAGCCAAGCAGGGAATAGAACTTGGTTTGGAAAACCTAAGTCTAGGGCTCAGGGTTGATAAAAATCAATGATTTTTTTTTTAGTTTAAAAAAAAATCACATTTTTTTAAATTTAAATCTTTTTTTTTACATCATCAATAAAATACTAAATTTCTCTCTTGTTTAAAAAATAAGAGTTACAATTAAATCTCATCACAAACATGCTAAACCTACACTTACAGTCTCATAAAAATGAATTAATGGCTCTTGTCTGTCCAGTCTAACTACCAGCTCTTGCTTCTTGAAAGTTCCGGGCCTTCAGTGTCTGTTTCAGTTTCTGTTTCACAGCAGACTAAAGTCACATGTGCAAAGACAGACACAGGCTAGCTAGGATTGTTGTTGTTCTGGGCTTACGTGGTGGTGGAGCTGGGCCAAGCAAGGCAGAGGAGTTTGTTAAGACACTGTCTTAAAGACAGAGAGACAAAGGACGGAGACAGAGTAGAAAGTAACAGTGGAGTGGACTGGAAAGAAAAAGGGAAGACATTATTTAGTTCACCCAGCTTCCTATATTCCCCCACACTTTTGCCACAGAAAAATGGTCATGGCTTCTGGCAGTAAGAGAGACCCTATCTGGGAATATTTTGAAGAAATTTCTTCCCTGGGTAAAAATGGGAAAATGTGTCAAGTGTAAGCAGTGCAAGAAAGAGATGCAGGGTCTAGTTGCAAGAATGAAACACCATAATGAAAACTGCTTATTGGGAGAAAATGATGTGGATGAAGATGTGGCTATGTCTGAAGAACAATGTGGGTCAACTGGTTAGTAACTTACATAATCACTTTGCAAAGCAGTATTCTTCAAGACTCTCTCTGTGCCTTTTAGTATAAGTGTGATTTAACAAGTACATTCCCAAGCTCTTTGCTTTGTTGGATGTTGCTAGAAAAAAAAGTTTAGTTTAGCTAATCCTTATGGCTTCTTTAATTAGTTAACTAGGTTTAGAATCTATCACCCAAGTATACGGTACAAAAACCTGCAGTAAGAAATCTAGAGTTGCCAGTTGCCACTAGGTGTCATTTTCTTATTTTGTATTACGTAATACATGCCCCTTATTTTGGAACATCATGGCCACGTATTTTAGACAACAAAGAATCAGTAGCAAGCAAAAGATTTCAATCATCCAGTAAAACCACCGCCATGGATGGGTTTGTAGTCAGGACCAGCAAATACCAACAAGAGACCACAAAGGAAAAGATTGCTCGGTTCATTTATGCCACAAATTCTCCTTTTCTCATTGTTAACAATAAACACTTCATTGACATGGCTGAAACCTTATGACCAGGCTACACTTTACCTGGTAGAGCAGACATTGGTAGAAGGTTGCTAGATACAGTGTATGAAAATCAACTTGAACAGTGTGCAAGAAATACTGAGGGGAAATTTGCCAGTTTACGCCTGGATGGATGGAGCAATGTACACAATGATCCAGTAACATGTGCCTGTGTGACAACAGAAGATGGGGTCGCATATCTTTCAGAAACAATAGATACACAGGGAAATGCCCACACAACAGAATATTTAAAAGAAGTGGCAGTGAAAGCTGTAATAAACTGAGAACAAAAATTCAACTGTCACATGCGCAGTTTTGTCCCAGACAATGCTGCAAACGTGGCAAAGATGAGAAGATACTTAGAAGAAGAAACAGAAGGATGCTCCTTAACAACATATGGCTGCAGTGGCCATTTAATGCATCTTTTAGCCAAAGACTTAAGTACGTCTTCTCCAGGAATAAAAGAAAAAGTTGCTGAAGTCGCAAAATACTTTTGTAACAACCATATTGCTTCAGATTCACTGAACAGAGCAGGAGGATCCAAACTAATTCTCTCTCAAACTGTTCGATGGAATTCTGTGGTTGATTGTTTGGAACAATTTATTAAGAACTGGCCTATCCTCATAAAACTCTGTGGAGAAAACCATGATAAAAGAGATGGAAGCATATCATCTAAAGTATCTAACATTGGATTAAAGAGGAATGCAGAGGATACGCTCAGTATACTGAAGCCTATATCCACAACCTTAAACAAACTTCAGAGACACTGTTGCTGCATTGCTGATGCTATTGAAATTTGGAAGGCACTTCAAGAGACATTGAAGAAAGAAACACCTCACCAGAAAGTTAAACTGCAGGCGATAAAGAAGCGTATGGACCAACCACTAACTCCACCTCATTTTCTTGCAAACATTCTCGACCCCATTTATAAAGGTAGATACCTAACTTCTGAAGAAGATGCTGCTGCCATGGGCATGGGCATCTCAAAATCACTCCTCAGTTATGCCAGTCATAATAAATTTCAGGGCTGGAGCGGAACCATTTAAACAGTACATGTTTACTGATGATATTTTGAACAAAGTCACTTTCCTGAATTTGTGGAAATCATTAGCCAGTCACCTTGAATCAGAGTTCCTTCAGCTGCTAAGCCAACTTTTCACAGCAGGCACAGAGAGAACATTTTCATCGTTCGGTATTAGTCACTCAAAGCTAAGAAATCGACTGTATATATAGTGCATGAGAGCTGGGCACAAAGCATCTGCGGTCAAGGGGATCTAGCTGTGTAACAAACCTAGGAGGAGACTAGCAGAACCTAGAATCTGATTACCTTTAGTAAATGGTGCAGAACCTTCTTCAATCAGAGCCAAAAGGACTTTCAAAACATTGCCAAGCCTGGTCTCATCTTGTACATATCTAGCTCTTCACCACACCCTCTGAGCACCAAGCAAGTGCATGTCTGCAGATGTGTTGAAATTTCTCAGCATCAATACAGCTTAGGCCACTGCTACATTTCCAGCCCCAACCATTCAAACATTATGACTCAGGGCCCGAGCAATCATGAGATTCAAACATACATATATTAGGTCCTTTTTTACTTACCTTCTGGTTTTGGAGTCTTTCAAGCTCTTCTCCACATCCATGAAGGCTAAAAATTTACTCCTCGTTTGCTGTAAATAAAAGCTGAAACACTCCTGTGATCACCTGACTCCAGGAGCTGGGACTTGACAGTCACATTTCCTGCTCCTCATTCACCAACCCCAAGGCTGTTGTGTTTGGGTTACTAATGCTGCATGGGAATCATTCAAAATAACTCCTTTAAAAAGATCAAATTCTTCGTAAACTGACGAGAAGCAGGAACTCCACGGCTTGGGCCGCTTCGAACCACGGCTGCAGGGAGCGCACACAAATCTAATGACTGTGTAGCCTTTGGGTGGACTAGACTCACAATTCAATTCATTGCCCTGCTTCAATGCCTAAAAACCCAACTCCAATAGAAAAGCACCTGG
>ML675627.1:3129223-3158725 GCA_007922155.1 Mesoclemmys tuberculata | reverse complement strand
CCAAATATCAGAACTCTCCCCATAAAATCAGGCCATCCGGTCACCCTATTTATAACCCTATTATACCCTTGTAATGTATAAGCCACATACATTAGCTTCACAGCGATACATAAAGAAAATAAATTGCACCTAAACAGGGCCGTCCCCAGAGAAACACAGCGAGAAGAAACTGAGAGTTCCCAAAAGCTAAGCTTCACTTCACCTGCGTCTCGGTCAGTCTTCGATCACCAAATCTATAGTCTGCAGAGTCAAAAAGCAACATCTTCCCTCCACTTGCTTGTAGCAATCTTCTGTTGGACCCCATGCAGCCTCTTCCTTCTCCTCTACTGAAATCACTCAGTTAGCTACTCAGCTAACCAATTCATAACCAAATAACCCCTGCTGCAAAATGCTTGAGTTGGGGAAAACAGCCTGCGTTCTGCTCCGAGGCTCAGCTTCCTCTAACCCACACCCAGCCTTTTGCAAAAAAGCACCTAAGCCACCTCTGCTACTTGCTCTCAAGGAGTCTGAGTCCAGCCACAAACCTGTGGAAAGTGCCCAAATCTGCCACACCCAATTCCAGAAATTTCTGTGTGGAGAGCTAATGTGCCACCTGCCTCGCAGCAACGAGCAGGACACAACTCATTCCTACACACTCCCTCACAGACCTCTTCAAGAGATATCTCCCTATTGGGCACGTGAGTTTCACGGGCATCAGTCCTACCTTGGACAATGTGGTGTATTGAAATTGTGTTAAAATCACAAGCTATCACTCCAATGTAGGGGGTTTTCCTGGTTCTTCTTGCAGGCCGGGGGCTCTGTCAGGAGACGTGTGATCAGAATCAGCTCTGCACCCAGCCAGTCTAGATTAAGCTGGGGTGAGCAGCCTGCTTCGTCTCTCTCTGGTTTGGGATTGTTGTGTGCTAAGGTTCTGAATTCTAAGACGTAAAGTCATGGTACACTGCAATCTGCCAGCAAAAGCATGTTGTGTTTTTATCTCACTTCTCTGGGTGCATGCTCTGAACGTCACAGATGAGTGGGGTAGGCCTGGATGTTACAACACGTCTTTTCCACCTCTGTCCTTACCCCTTTGCCCCCTCCGTGTTTTTCCTTTTCGAGCTCCAAATTTCAGGCCTCAGATTTCCTGAGAATTATCAGCTTGAAGAGAGTCCCCCGGTGCAGAGTTTAAATTGTTTAACTGCAGAAAAGAAAGAGAGACCATCCATGCTTTCTCTCAACCCTGATGCAAACACCAGTGAAACCTTGATGTCATAGCGGTGGCAGCCTGGTTTAGAAAGTTCTGTCTTGGGTGGCATTTGCGTCTTTCATCTCCTTCCAGCGCTGCAGCAAATTTTTTGCTCTTAACACAGTAGCCAGCTGCTACCGAGGAACAAAAGACCCTCCTGCACGAGCCATCATATAGAGGTCTGTGTGGTTTTTACATTGATGAAAGTAATGATTACACATTTTTTTTCTTCATTAGGGAGTTTTACTGTTACTGTAAAATACGCCAGGGTCCTTCCCCCCCCAGCCTCTCCTTTCACAGCCTGAACGGCAGGCGGTGTTGGCATGGGATCAACAGAATCAATGAGCTAATAAAGGCGCACAGCCCTGATCCTCATTCATGCATTAACTTGGCATAACATTTATATAAACCCAGACCTGACTTCCATTACTCCAAATCCCCAACCGGAGCAGCTAACCTTCTATTGTGGCAATTAGTCTTTTGTCCAAATTGGCAGCTTTCTTCCCGTCAAGGTCTGGGTGATTTACTGTACTGGAATAATCTGGTAAAGGGGCGGAGGGGTAGGAAAAGGCCTTTCCTGCAAAATGTTTAACTCCTTCAGCGATAAACTTCCGCTTTTCGACACTCGCACACTTTTGTGGCTGATACAAACTGATCTGCCTGTCAAATCAAGTTACAGCGGGTGCCTTGGGAGCATTTGCCCGATGCACTGGGACTTCGTCAGCTGAGAACTAGATCAGTGGGTTCAAAGACTAGCTGGCCCTGACAAGGAGTTCAGCTGCCAAAAGGTTCCCTCACCAGAGCTTTTCCCCAGCACTTTCTCCTGAAGCAACGTTGACATTTAGTGATCGGTTTGTTTCATTGATGCAGGAAGGAAAGGTTGTGGGATGGCAGGGGCTCCAGAACAGCACCCACTTTCCTCTTTAGGGAGAAGATGCAACCTATGGAGGCTACGCCGGCCAGCACGCACAGCTGGCTTTCTCCATGAAGCTCTCCACAGTCCCAGCTACCCCAGCCAGAAGTCAATGGGTGACAGGCCCTGTTAACCATGCAGATTGCCCCAGTCAGACACAGGTGTGGCCCCCTCCAACTCCTGTCAAGTTGCCACGGTGGCCATGCTCTGTCCTTGGTGTGAAATGGGGATCGCAGTGCCTTATCTCGGGGGGGGGGAGCTGTGAGGTTGACGTGTTTCTGATTACAAGATGCTCAGGTACCAAGCTGATGAGTTGGGGTTGGTCCTGCTTTGAGTGGGGGGTGGACTAGATG
Source organism: Mesoclemmys tuberculata (assembly GCA_007922155.1). Lineage (NCBI taxonomy): Eukaryota > Metazoa > Chordata > Testudines > Chelidae > Mesoclemmys > Mesoclemmys tuberculata. The sequence continues at coordinate 3,156,234 of ML675627.1, read as the reverse complement.
ACCTCCTGACCTTCCAACCCTCATCTTCTATGATAGATCTCAAGTCACCTTGTGCACACCAGCTGAGCCTCGGAGGTAAAGAAGCATTACTACACCCATTTTGCAGACGAAAAAACTGAAAAATTTTACTTCCAAAACATTACCACAATGCCTCCTGGAAGCTGTAGTTCATGACCCCATTCTCTTCTCTAGTCTGGGTTCCACAGCCTGTCTCCAGTTCCCATGATGCATTGCTGGGGCTCAAACAGAGTGGGGACCATGGTGCATCATGGGATTTGTAGTCTTCCCAGAAAGCCCAGGCCATGGAGGGGAACAGGGCTATTAGACACCTGAACTGCAAATTTCATGGCGACATTTCCAAATGGACATGTTCAGTGTGGGGCCGAGCTTCTTTGTTTTACAAGTTTTTGCCCAAAAGTTTGTTTCCTTACCAGCTCTATCTAAAATGTATTATTTTAAAACAATCGCATGATTTTTGAGGGCCTGCCTCCTGATTTTTTGAACGTTTGGGGTTGGACAATGCTAAATTTTTTAAAACTGGGCTCAAGAGTTTCGCCCAACACCACACAGTAAGTCTTTGACGGAGGCTGGTGTAGGGGCCAGGAATTCTAACCCGTCACTCAGTTCCTCGCTTTACTTAATCACGCATCTCTTCTTACCTCCCCTGTCTCTGAAAGGTTTGTGACTGGCCACGAACACATTGGTTCAAAAAGAGCAAGACCCAAACCTAAATCCAAACTTTGCTCAGCTCCAGAAATGTCCCGCTAAATTTTAATGTTACTGATGGTCATTTTGCACTACTGTACTTTCCACAAGCCGAGTGGGGCTCACCAGCCCCGGTGCTGGGCCTATCCTGTGCCTCAGTTTCCCTTCATTCCTGAGACAAAATGCCCCACCAATGGGTACTTTCAAGCTTACTTTCCCCCTCCAGGGTCTGGTTTATTATATAAAATTAAAACTCAGGCCTTCACTCCTCTGCTCAGTGAATCCTTTCACCCTCCCTCTAGGGCGTCGCAGTCTTTCACAGCTCTCTCAGCTGAGGCTCCTTCACATTTCTCTCCTTGGCCCTCTGTCTGGGATCCCTTGAGAGCCGGGCCTAGCCTACTTTCTCTCAGCTAACGTGCAAGGTCGCATTATATAAGGTGGCTGACCATGTGTCTGCCACCTGACACACACCCCCCAGCCCCAACTATAATTCCCCAGAACCCTCAGGGAACTGCATGACTGCTCTTAAAGGCTGGGTGGGCCTGGCCCCTCATTATAGAATCATAGAAGATGGGTTTGGAAGGGACCTCAGGAGGTATCTAGTTTAACCCCCTCCTCAAAGCAGGACTATCCTCAGCTAAATAAGCCGAGCCAGGGCTTTGTCACGCCACAGCTTGAAAACCTCTAAAGATGGAGATTCCACCACCTCCCTAGGTAACCCATTCCAGTGCTTCACCACCCACCTAGTGAAAAACTTTTTCCTAATGTCCAACCTAGACCTCCCCCACTGCAACTTGAGACTGTTGCTCCTTGTTCTGTCATCTGCCACCACTGAGAACAGCCTAGCTCCATCCTCCCTGGAACCCCCTTTCAGGTAGTTAAAGGCTGCTATCAAATCCCCCTCATTCTTCTATTCTGCAGACTAAACAGGCCTAGTTCCCTCAGCCTCTCCTCATAAGTCTTGTGCTCCAGCCCCCTCATCATTTTTGTTGATCTCCTCTGGACTCTCTCCAACTTGTCCACATCCTTTTTGTAGTGGGGGGCCCAAAACTGGACACAATACTCCAAATGAGGCCTCACCAGTGCCCAATAGAGGGGAATAATCACTTCCTGTGATCTGCTGGCAATGGTCCTACTAATGCAGCCCAATATGCCGTTAGCCTTCTTGGCAACCAGGGCACACTGCTGACTCGTATCCAGCTTCTTATCAGCTGTAACCCCCAGATCCTTTTCTGCAGAACTGCTGCCTAGCCCGTCGGTCCCCAGTCTGTAGCTGTGCATGGGATTCTTCCATCCTAAGTGCAGGACTCTGCACTTGTCCTTGTTGAACCTCATCAGATTTCTTTTGGCCCAATCCTCCAATTTGTCTAGGTCACTCTGTATCCTATCCCTGCCCTCCAGGGTATCTACCACTCCCCCCAGCTTAATGTCATCTGCAAACTTGCTGAGGGTGCAATCTACCCCATCCTCCAGATCATTAATGAAGACGTTGAACAAAAGAGGTCCCAGGACCGACCCCTGGGGCACTCCACCTGTTACCCAATGGGGACTACCCTGTTCAGAGACAGAAGAAAGCCAGAAAAATGTGTTCTCCTGGAATGTGTCCCAGCCAACACTAGAGATCTCCTAAGACAGCCAGATGTTACCAGACCTCCATGCCAGGACCAGAGCCTCAGCTGTGCTAAATCCGAATAGCTCCATTGAAGAGAGGGAATGCGGCAGAGAAGCTCGTCCCTGAAAGACAGCATAGATGCAAATGTTACAATCCCCCTGGGCCGCAGGGCTTGAACCTGGCACCTTTGCCTCTGCCACTGTGGTAAAGGAGCAACTCTGTTAGCTAGGAGTAGCAATAGGCTGTTATCCTTTATGGACTAGCCGCTAGTGCTGGACGCAAAACACACTTCACAAACATGGTATCTAGCTAACGTACCTATCTGGCCCCCATTACCGTAGTATCTTAGCGCCTCACAATCTTCTATATATTTATCCTCACGCTCTCAGGTGAAGTAGGGACCTACTATTGTCCTCATTGCACCAATGGGGAAACTGAGGCACAGAGAAGCTAAGATTTTCCATTTAAATGTTTTTTTGACCAAAAAAGGCTTTTTGACCAAAATAAATTTTTTTGTGGAAAATTTTCATTTTGATTGCCTTATTTCAGTTTTTAAACCAACAACAAAAAAATGTTTGGAGCTGGGCTTTCAACAATGAAAGAAAAGGGAGAGCAAGGGGTGAAGCCATCCAAACTCCAAAGCCCCATCTCTTTTGTTCAATTTCAAACTAAAACAAAGCGGAATTTTTCATTGCATTTTGCTGAACCCCAAAAAATTCCATGCCAAATTTTGCATGAAATGAGCATTTTTGTTTCTTGCAAAAATGCTCACAGCAAATACCGTTTCTGAACATCCCTACTATCCGTCTTTCACGCGCTCAATCTAGGTAAACACCTTCCACATCCTATCGATAGCAATAGCAAAGGCCTTAGGGGACTTTATGGAGTCTCTAGCCTACCACACTGTCTGGGGTAAACAGTCTGGAGTATCACTTATCTAGAGCTTTTAGGGGCAACACTGGGGGCTGTTTGGGTAGGTGTGCGTGCTGTTTTTTTCTGGTGAAAAGGCCTTTTCAAAAAGTTTTGCAGGGTTCCCTAAAGACGATCGCACTCTAGCTTCACCTAATCTTCTGTGGAGGTTTGTCACATAGCTCGAGCCACTTTACTTAGGCTGCTTGTCTGCTAACGAGGATCATTACCCCCCTTTGTGCTCACTGGAGGAAAGATGCGCTAATATTATTTATTAACCACAGGGATTGTATTAAAGATTCCCATGCCTATTAGCTACTGCATGCCGGACAACGCTAAGTGAAAAAGCACATTCTGTACTGTACCAATTATTCCCATTTAAACTGTGGCCTCTGGATTCTACATCATCTCAAGGCGACAAGCAGCCTGAACTGGCTGTTAAGAACTTTTTGCATCTTAGATGTAAGACGGGAAAGCTCATTTGATAGACGAGCCGAAGTTTTTCCATCCTGAGACCCTCTGGCCATTTTTTCTTTTTTGGGGGGAACATTCAATGCGCAGCCAACTGTATATAAAAATAACATAAACTGTTGGCTTTTAAAAACCTGTTACCAAAAGTACTATTTAATCGTCTCCAGTTCTTCAGCTGGGCTCCTGCATTTTAATCACACACAGGCCTTGCTGAATTTAGCAGCCCTGTGTTTTCCATTGGGACGATGCCATATTAGAAGCCGATTTCCTACCAACCAGCCTTACATGGAATCTATGCATGGGTCCTCAAAACAGGAGCAAAGTGGCGAGCAGGCATTTTGCACAGAGGTTAATTGTAGCAAAATCTACTTCCAGCCCTAGATGAAGGCCATTGGAAAATGAACAATGACCTTCATAATTAGAAATGTGAGATGTTCTGATGCAAGCCTTGGGCTCGGGGTCATCTCGGCTTGTAACAGATGAAACGATTGCCCAATGTCTGGCTCTGCCATTGCAGCATTGTGCTGCCTGGGTGTATGAGGAATGCAGGCGGGGTCCCATGATAACCAGCAACTGCCATAACCTTCGATGTTGATGCTGATCCCATTCATGCTGGGGAGAATTGGGGCTAACTCCAGTGAGGTCAAGGTGTGTAAGCAAAAGGGGAATCAGGGCCTTTTTAAATATAACGAATGCCTTGCTTGTGAGAGCGGCTGGGAGACGGGAGTCCTCGGATGGTCCAGAAACTAAGCAGCATGAACAGATCAATGGCAATAAAACCTTCCTGCACACAGTGCCCCAACCCTGGCTGGCAGTGGTCACTTACAAGAACACCTAGCTCTTATCTAGCACTTTCATCGGTAGCTCTCTTTACAAAGGAGGTCAGTTTTCAGATGGGGGAAACTGAGGCATGGGGCCAGATGTGACTTGGTCAAGGTCACCCAACAGACCGGTGGAAGAGCTGGGGCTGGAATCCAGGTCTCCTGAGCCCCAGAGCAATGATCCATTCACGAGGCTGCACCAGGGGCATGGAGAGCACACCCAGGTCCATTCATCGGTTGGCTTGCCACGCAGGGAGCAGGTGGCAGCAGGTATTTTTAGTGCCATGGACCCTGCCAGGCACCATCCTGTAGAGCGCTCTTCAGCCTGTGAGCTCAGTTGATCTTGGGAAGCCCCACTGAAGCCAGTGGAGTTGCATCATTGTAACTTGGATCAAAAGGTGGGCCAGTGAAGCCATGTCAGATACAGGGCGCCAATCAGTCATCAGACGCTAGCCGTCTTCAGTCACTACAAACTGAGCCCGAATGAGGCCAGAGTGCTCAACGACACCTCCCCTGAGTCAGACGATACCCAGCAACAGCAAGCCTCTTCTAATCCCACCACCACGCCCTTACACAGCATCTCACAGCTGCAGATCTCAAAGCGCTCTACAAGGGGGATGGGGGAAACTGAGGCACAGGGACCAACATGATTGGCCTAAACTCACCTAACCAGTCAGTGGCAGAGGTGGGAACATAACCCATGTCTCCAGAGTCCCAGCCAAGTATGCGAGCTACTAGGCCACACTGCTTCTTCACGCCAGAGAGCAAGTACCTCTGTGCAATTCATTGTCCACCTGGCCTGAACCAGTGGAGAAGCGGCCCAGTTGCTACTCACTGTTTGTGTCTGGGACGTGAAATGATTTGCACATAGTTAAACTTGGTTTGTTTTTTTCCCAGTGCTGTTGCAGGCTTGGAAATAAATGTATCGACTGCCCATGTTTTGCACAATAACTCTCCTTTGGACTTGCTAGCACGCATCCCAGGGAGAGCAAAAAGCAAACAAGTGATGGCTAGAAAAAAGCCACGCGCTAATGTTGGCAGCTAAGGCACATTTGGTTACACTGGCTGGACAGAGTACTATACTTTGCTCTGCTCTTCCCCTGCCATCCAAGGACCCCCAGGAACCTTACAAACATCAATTAACCCTCACATAGCACCTCTGTGACCAGGGGAGCATCGTTACCCCACAATATAGCAGGAGAAACTGAGGCACAAAGAAGTGACGCGAGTTGCCAAAGGTCACAATGAAGTGTCGTCAGAGCTGAAGACAAAATCCCGACACCTGCCACCCGAGTTGACACTTTCACCACAAGCACATGCCTTCCCTCTTGACCAGTCATGTTTGTTGGTGGTGGATTTGAAATAGTAGATCACGGCTAAAATTTTCGAAATCACCTACATGACTTAAGACTTTACATGCCCGAGTCACTTTTGAAAATGGGGATTAGGCACCTTGAAAATGTTTCCCCATATTTGCCACTCACATCGAGTCCCCAGCACGTCCGTTTTGATGGGTTTCAGATTTTGCACCCCTGATCCCAGCAAAGCTATTTGATCTGGTTCAGTTGCACACTCTATCCAAAATGGGAAAGGGACGACTCTTAAGGCAAGACTGACTGGTTTGGGGTCAAAACACTGCAAGGATAGCTTGCGAGCAACAAATTCAACCTAATCCTGGACAGGCCTCCAAGCCAGCTCCTGACCCCACCACTAAACCTAATCCAGCATCACATCAGAGTAGCCCTTGCCATAGGCCAGGCTCTTCACCAAAACAGGATAAAACAGCTAATTCGATGCACAGTTTACCCAGGAATTACGAAACTACTCAGACCAGGGCTCTATTCTCCTCTCGCCAACTACATTGAGCAACACCAGATGAGCAAGGAACTGCCTAGTGGGCAACTATGGAACAACCTCCCAATAGGGAAAGTTCACACGAAAGCCCCATCAGCCAGTTGCTGGCTCACGCCTTGAAGCTCCGAGATTCCCATCTAGTGTAACTATGAAGCTTCTCGTTAGCCATATAAATGTCTACTCCCTTTCTGACTCCTATTAATCCTTGGCCTCAGTGAGCTCTAGTGTCCATGAGTGCCACAGCTTAACCACAAACCATGTGAGCATCTCCTGCTAGCATTTTAGAGCTCTTTTCCGTTTCACGAAGTTTCTCCATGTCCCTGTGAGAGCAGCTAAATAGGGAGTTCCTGATCGATCTGCTCTCTTGTTTTACGTGCCTCCATTATTTCTCTTCCTAGCTGTCCTTCCCTAAATGAAACCCTCCTAATCTCTTTCAGTCTCTCTTCATGCAGAAATCTCTCCTAGCTTTTGTCACCATAGTCTCATCCCCTCTTTTGTTTCTGCTGTATCCTCTCTGAGAGGCGCGTGTGTGTGACTGGAACAGGACACAGAACTCCAGATGTACTTGGGCCTACACCACAGCTGGGGCCAAACACCCGCTCAGCCCCATTTAGGAAAGGTGGTATGTACCTTCAGTATTTCATTCAAAGACTTTCACAGGTACCAGATGTTGGTCCAAGTACGAGCCACGAGGAAGATGATGGTGGCAGTGTCACCAACTCTCACGGTTTATCAGGAGTCTCGTGATACCTGGTGTGTCTCTTAAAGACCCCACTCCTGCAATTGAGGGTACGTCAGAATCTGAGCGTTCGTATTTTAAAAGTCCTTTCCCCGGCTCTGATGACTACAAGTTAAAGCTTGAACATGAGAACTCTAAAAGCTCAAGAACCCAGAAGGAAACTAAAAAGAAACGGACCTTTATTTTGTTTTAAAATCCCATGATTGTTAAGACAATTCATTATTTTGGGAGCACTGGCTCTTTGACCATGCTGGGTTGGCAGTGGAATGTCCATTCAAACTAAACGGAAGGCTAAGCAAAAATAGATCTGCTGCTAGAGTCCTGGATCTGCAGCTAGAGCTCTGGATTTCACTTAAAAAAATGAAGGGAACTGGCAATGGAAATGGGCTGGATTGAAGAACTCAAGGGTCTGAATGTGGGGGAGGCTTGGAATTACATGCGTGAAAGTTGCCCAAACGATCTGAAGGCTTCGTCCCAAGCCAGAGGAAAATGTTTGCAGGGAAGGGCCGCAGACCAAACTGGATGGAGCAAGCGTCTTGAACAGGTGATTAAGAGAAAGAAGAACGCCTGCAAGGAGTGGAAGATGGGCTGGATCATCAAGGAAAAGCAACAGCTCGGAGGTCAGAAAGTGTAGGGCTAAGGTGAGCCCTGCCAAAAGCCAAGCAGAGCTGGACCTCGCACAGAGAATGAAAACAAACTGTAAAAGGTTTTACAGCCATATCAATAACAAGAAAACATGGAGAGAAAAAGTAGGACTGCTAAACAGTGAGGATGGGGTGGAGATTAAAGACAATCTAGGCATGGCCCAACACCTACATGAATATTTTGCCTCAGTTTTTAATAAGGTGAATGAAGAATTTAGGGGTAGTGGCAGGGCGATTAATGGAAATGAGGATATGGAAGTAGAAATTACACCTGAGGTGGAAGTCAAACTCACACAGCTTAATGGGACCAAATGGGGGGCCTGGATAATCTCCATCCAAGAATATCAAAGCAACTGGCACATGAAATGGCAAATCCAACAGCAAGGATTTTTACTGAATGTGTAAACTCTGGTGTCGTCCCCTATCACTGGAGATAATGTAGTGCAAATATAGTGCCTATTTCTAAGAAGGGGGGATAACGTGATCCAGGCAATTACAACTAGTTTGACATCAGTTATATGCAAGACCTTAGAACAAATTTTGAAAGAGAAAGGACTTAAGGACATAGAGGAAAATGGTCATTGGGATAAAATACAACACGGATTTACAAAAGGTAGAGCATGCCAGACAACCCTGATCGCTTTCTTTGAGAAAGGAACTGATATTTTTAGACAAAGGAAATGCAGTCGATTGCAGCTACCTGGATTTCAGTCAGGCATTTGATACAGTTCCACCTGGGAAATTATTAGTTACATTGGAGAAGCTGGGGATAACATGAGAATTAAAAGGTGGGCAAGGAACTGGTTAAAGGGGAGGCTACAGCTGGTCATGCTGACAGGGGAACTGTCAGGCTTCGGGGAGGCTATGGTGGAGTTCCTCAAGGATAGGTCTTGGACCAACCTTATTTAACATTTTCATTAATGATCTTAGCACAAAAAGTGGGAGACGCTAATAACATTTGCAGATGACACAGAGCTGAGAGGTGTTGCCAGTACAGCAGAAGCCCGGAATATCAGACAAGAAGATCTGGATGACCTTGAAAACTAGAATAATAGAAATGGGATGAAATATAATAGTGCGACGTGCACGGTCATGCACTTAGGGACTAACAACAAGAATTTTTGCTTTATGCTGAGCACTTCGCAGTTGGGAATGACAGAGGACGAGAAAGACCTGGGTGTGTTGGCTGATCACAGGATTATGATGAGCCAGCAGAGAGATGTGGTTGTGGAAAAGGCCAGTGCCGTCCTAGGATGAATCAGGCGCGGTATTTCCAATAGAGAGAGGGAGGTGTTAGTACTGTTACACAAGGCACTGGTGAGACCTCATCTGGAAGAGTGTGTGCAGTTCTGGTTTCCCATGTTTAAGAAGGATTAATTCAAACTGGAAAGGCTACTAGGATGAACTGCAGAATGGAAAACCTGCCTTATGAGAGGAGACTCAAAGAACTTGGCTTGTTTAGCCTAACCAAATGAAGGCTGAGGGGAGATGTGATTGCTCTCCATACATCAAAGGGATAAATACCAGGCAGGGAGAGGAGTTATTTAAGTTAAGCACCAATGTGGACACAAGAATATATGGATATAAACTGGCCATCAACAAGTTTAGGCTTGAAATTACACAAAGATTTCTAACCATCAGAGGTGTGAAGTTCTGGAACAGCCTCCCAAGGGGAGCAGTGGGGCAAACACCTAACTGGCTTCAATGCTGAGCTTGATAAAAAAATTTGGGGGGGAGAGGGGGTTGATCTGATGAGACTGCCTACAATGGCATGTAGCTGATCGGCAACTGCTGGTAGTACATATCCCCAAAGCCTGGTGATGGGACACTAGATGGGAGGGCTCTGAGTTACTACAGCAAATTCTTTCCCAGGTGTCTGGCTAGTGGGTCTTGCCCACATGCTCACGGGTTAGCTGACCGCCATATTTGGAGTGAGGAAGGAATTTTCCCTGGGTCAGATTGGCCTAGACACTAGGGGATTTTCACCTTGCTCTGCAGCATGGGGCCAGTGTCACTTGCTGGTTTCAACTAGTGTCAGTGGTGGGTTCTCTGTCACTTGGCGTCTTTAAATCATGATCTGAGGACGTCAGTAACTCAGGCAGAGGTTATGGGTCTGTTACAGGAACGGGTGGGCGAGGTTCCATGGCCTGCGCCGTGCAGGAGGACAGACTAGATGATCATTATGGGCCCTTCTGACCTCAAATTCTTTGAGTCTAAGAAGCCCCGCACCTGCCAGCACCTAGCGAAGAGAGGAAGGCCAGCCTGGCATGGGGGAGATCTAGTTTCAGTTCCCTTCTCCACCACAGACTCTATATGTGACTTTAAACAAGCCTCTGTCCCTCATTTCCACCCCCTTCACGCCCCCCGCCCCAACCACTGTAAAAAATAGCATCGCCCTTCCTCGCAGGGCAGATTGGGAGCTGTTCAGATACTCCAGTAATGGGAGTCCTGTGAGTACCATAGCTAGACAGAACCAAGCTCTGGGGAAAATAGTCATAAATAGGAGCAGAGGTTTCCCATAATCTCTCTCCTTCCTTGAAACAGAAGCTCCCCTATGAGCCAGACCCAAAGGCCCATGAAATGGATGGAACGGTTCCTGTTGTCTCCAGAAGGTTTTGGATCAGGGCTGAAACCTTTGCTCCAGTTTAAGTGTCCTGGCTTCCCTCTTTTCCTTCGTGTGTTTCAGAAAGGTGAAATCACACTATTTCCAGAGAAAACCGCCTCAGGCCCGGTCGCTGGTCGCAAGCAAAGCGGATGAATTTATTTCGCACATGTGCTGAAAAGGAGAATGAAAAGAGAGAGCGAGAGAGAGAGAAAGTTTTGTGAGCGCTGTGGCTTCCCTAATTGGTAAGCCTGTAATTCATGGCTCCTCCTGGGATGGCATTCATTTTATGAGGTCTGGAACCAAAGTGATGTCAAACCACAAACGAAAAGGAACAAGCGGGGGGAAGAGCCTTGTTTGCCTTTTTGATCGTCCATGCACATTGAGCAGAGGTCTCCGCTGAGCTGCCCGCGACACTGCTCCGATCTCTGTCCTGAGTGAACACAGCTGATCTAGAACCCTGTTAACATGTGTACCCAGGACAGACCTCCTCTATCTTTGTGCAGCACTGAGTACATTCACATGGACCAGGAAATAACAGCAGCAAAGAATAGGTCTGTTTTTTCAATGATTGAAGTTGGGAAGGGGAAATGGCCTCTGTACAGTCACTTTAACGAGCCTGGGCCTTGTTAAGGATTGAAAAGCATCCTGTGTGAAGCCTGTGACATGGAGCAGAAGTTGATACCAACCCTTAGAAGAAAGGAGACAAAGAATCCGCTGAGATCAGATCTTCTTAAGTATTAACTGGTGGAGTAGGGGGCAGGTTCCCAAAGAGGCTTTCTAAGTCTGGTGACAATTACTAACTTCTGGGTTCTCATGCAGGGAATCTAAGAGGGTGGGCAAATATTTCACCCCTAAGAATTTCTTCAACCATGTCTTTTGCTTTGCTAATTGTTGCCATTTTCTCAAACGTATACGTCAGTCTGAGCCGGCAGTTCGTTTGTGAGCAATTCATTGTCGGAGCTGGGCTTGGATAGTTTTGACCGGACAGGTAGATCGCTGGTCCCTGATTGGATAAATGTAATGCATAAGAATCAGATGACTGGTGCAGAGAGAAATTCAGCGGCTGTGAGACACACTAGAGGTGGTTGCCTTTCAATAATAGTCAGTGTGGTCACCTCAGTTTGCGTGGTCCATCCTAGACCCTTCCCACCTGTAGTTGTTGTATTGCCTGTTGAGCTCAAAAGCATTTTAACAAAGGTCAGTATCATTATCCATTTTACAGAGGGGAAACTGAGGCACAAGGCGGGCATGACTTGCCCAAAGTCACCCAGCAGGCCCATGGCAGAGGTAGAGATAGATTGGATCTCCTGAGTCTCAGGCCAGTGCGTTATCCGCTAGGCCACACTGCGATCATAAGGTATCATGTACACACCAATTTGCACCCAATATCTTCTGCACCAAAACACAGATCTTGCCGACTGAGTTTCAAAAGCAGCTCCATCCAGTAGTAGGCTGTTATCTTCTACAGGGAGCAGCCCAGAGAGGGGGATGTGAAACACACTTTAAGTGAATAGTACAATAGCACTGACAAAGAGCATTCCCTCTTCAAAGTGCTCCTCCGACATGGACGGGTTCGTACTGGTTGGGTGGATTCCCTACGAACTGACAGCAGGACCCACCTCTGCTCTTGCGTGGGAATGCAGGGCTCCGGGCCCATCTGGGGACAGCGCCATGTAGGACTCTCCCTCCAGACCCCAAAGTGGAGTCAACCCAAACGTGTACTGCACTTGATGGTAAGAACATGTTTTACCATGCCCGGCCTCTGAGGGTTGAAGCACTGGATATTTGAGGCGGCTGAGATGTAAATGGGAAAAGCAGACTGTACACACAGCTGGGCTTAGTCCTGGGAGCTGATTCATGGCAAAGACCAAGACACGCTGGTTTCACGCCCCATTGCTTGGCTGTCTGCATCAGAGCACGCTGCAGCGCAGAGCCCAAAGAACATCACACATGATGCATGAAGCAGAAGCCACCATTCAATTCCCCCAAACCTCAGGGGCAATTTTGGTTTGGCCAGTAGACAGATAAGAGGTAGCCACAAGGCTGCGAGCTGTAGCTTCCCCAGCAGCCCCCTTTCATCACTGCATAGTCTGGCCAGCATTTGGGGAGACCCTGGGCAATGACGCTAGCCAGCACAGTCATTTTGGGATGCAGACCAGCCTCAACAGAGAATCCCAGTTCTATTCCTCCACCGCCACTCCTGTTCTTTCTCCCCCATGCGGGACATTATGGGGCTTGGATCCAACCTTCCCAGTCAAGGAGCGTTTCGACTGGGGTCTCTTACAAAGACAGGGGCTGACTGTGTAATTCAGAGCTGGCTCGAACTTTCCCTCAAGTCTGAGGCTGGTCCGGGCCTATCGTGATGTGAACAGGGTCTGACTGAGCGTTCGCCTGCCAAGCGAGCTGGGGGGAGGCTGCGGAGCCAAACTGCATTGACTCGAACACCCCCCTGCTGCCCAGGGATCCCGCAGACAGAGCGGCGTGGTCGGAGTGACAGACTTTGGCAGGGGTGGGGTTACAAATCACTTTACAGTCTCACGTCCCTGGAGTGCAGGGGGAAGGAAATGTTGTCATCCCTATCGTTCGAGCAAAGGGCAGCCGAACTGTCCAGACTGAGCCGGTCACCGTCGGCTGAACTGAATGCGAAGCAGAGGGATCGGACGCCTGACCCTAATGAAAGGTGGAAGGGGTGGGCAAAGGTGGCCCTGCTGGAAGATGGGGCTGTGCCTAAGTCCCAGGCAACGTTTAACCTGCCGCCTCCGCACTGTTCAAAGCTAGCGCTAGTTCTTTTGTTTTGTTAAGAGACCATTAACCGCTGAGATTGCTTGTGGGACGGCGTTTCCTGCCCAGCTCTGCACTGAGGTTCACCCGCTGAGAACTGACAATCTCTCGGGCTTTGGCCACGCCCGCAATTATCCCAGCAAAACTCGGTCGCTCTGGGGTGTGAAAAAAGAGCCCCATCCTCAAGCACTATACATTTTGCTGGCATCAGTGTGAGTGTGGAGAGCGCGACGTCGGCGGGAGACGCTCTCTGCCGACATAAAGCGGCGAGACTGGTGTTTATGCCGGAAAAACTTATATCGCTCGGGGGTGGGTTTTTCTCACACACCCCGAGTGTATCTATGGCCTAAGAGCTGAAATCACGGCGAGCTGGGAGGAGCCTCAAGAGAACGCGCAGCTGAGGTCACCGGAGAGAGGCAGGTGTCGGAGGAGCGGCCGGCAGGGTGGCTGGTTGCACAGCTGGCCAGTGGAGCGAGCGAGGCGCAGGATCCCAGGTGATCTCTGCAGCTGCACCTCTGAACTCTGGGTCCGCTCCGACTACGGACAACACCTGCGAGTGGGGCGCTGTGAGGAGGGGACACATCAAAGGAACTGCTGGTTGCTGGACTTAAGAACCTGAGGCACAAGGAAATTGCCCCGTGTTCTCTGGGGTGGGTGTTTCGCTCCTGGTTTTAGGCATGTGAATCCTGCTGGCGGGGTTTTCCCAAGTCAATGCCGGGTTATTTTTCCCCTTTTATCAAGTTTTTTCCTACACTCAGTCCCTGTGTTTGCCAGCAGGGAGGCGCTGCCCCACAGGGTGCCCCGGGGGCGGTGTGGGATTTTCCTAGGTTGTGTGTTGCACTGTCGAAAAGGATCCCCTAGATCCTAGGGCCTAGAAACTGAACCTGGTGTTTGTTGCTCTGACTCCACCAGGCAGAAGGGCTAAAATTACACACCCAACCCAAAGCTGCAGTGGGCCTCTCCAACGCCTTGCCCACAGGAAAGGCAGCGTGCAGAGTTACTGGCACTACCTGGGCAGCTGCCCATGGCTGCGAACGGCAGGCGGCATCCACGCTTCTCCCTGTGGCCTTCAACCATGGGCTGCAGCCAAAGGCTCTGGCGGGGAGGAGGAGCAGGCCACAACGCTGCTAAAAATCCCACCGGATGCACAGGAATAGCTAAAGGCGCAGTCATGTCCCAGCACCGCAGGACTCAGCACGGGCGAACGGTTACGGAGCTGGATTGAGCAGCAGGAGCCCCGGGTCTAACCTTAGCGCCGCTGTGTGACCCTGGGCCAGTTGCCTCGCCTGTCCCACCCTTAGTCTTGCAGCCTCTCTGGGATCAGTGCTGGAGCCCCCAAGCGGGGCAATACAAAAAAGCAGCGTCTTGCTGCCGGCAGACCACGACGCCCAAGGCACCACGGCAGGTCCCAGTGCGTGCAGGCTGGCAGGCAGGACCCGTCTTGCCTGGCCGCCCCCAGGAGCTTACACACAGTATGTTTCCGGTCTGTCAGCAGGAGACCTGACTGCAGGACCCATTAGCTGGGGTTAAGGCAACAAACGCAACCCCAGCGGGGCAGTGGCTTTGCGGAGCTGCAGTTTTACCCACAGCCATTGCAGCACGCGGACCCCCTCCTTTGAGAGGCTGCCTTGCTCAAACCCTTTGATTGCGGTCACAGGGCTGGGGCAACCCTCCCTTCTGAGCACCTGAACGCCAGGAGTTCATACAGGACCATTGTTACAAAGCTCCCGCCCCCTGGCCCTGGTTGGATTTCAGTTTTAACCCATGATTAGAGGCAGCAGAGGAGCCAGCTCAAGGTTAACAAAGTTCAACCCGTTTGCGGTCTGGCGGCCTGCCACCATCGAATCTCTCAGGCCCTACGGCTCGCAGGGCAGAGCTGACCTGGGCGTCAAACACAAAGGCAGGCTGTTAGGGCCGCCCCAAGGGGAACCCACGCACTTCATATCTCCAGCCTTCAATTAGCCACGACAGCGAGTTAAAGAGCAAGGAAATAATATCAAAACAAACATCACAAAAGCGTGTAAGCCATGGAACAGTCTGTAACTAACGTTTACAGACACATCCAGACCTGGAACTCTGACCTGCAGCTCACCCTTTGCCTGCTTTGTGCCTCAGTTTCCCCAGCTAGTATAGGCAGGGGATAATATTTCCTGCCCAAGCCATTACAAGATTTCATTCATTAAGGCCCCAATCTTGCAACAGGAGGCGGAGAGTAGACCGGGACTGGAGCCCCATTGCAGCCCTGTGGCTTTGTGCTTTTGCCATGCAGGGCTTCTAGTCTTAGGTGTAGAAGAACAACAGGCAGATGCTCTCGCTGACCGCTGGGTCCCTGTCACGCTGGGCTCTGCACAGACACAGAGCAAACAACAGTGCCTGCCTCCAAGAACTTGCCACCGAAACAGGCGAGAGGGACAAAGGGGTGGGAGGGGAAACAGAGGCACAGCGAAAGGGGGCGCGACCTGCCCATGGCCACGCAGCAGCTCAGCGCAGAGCCGGGGCCTGAACCCTAGGGGCTGCTATCCAGTGGCCTGCACTGCCGCGATCCAGAAACACATGGACTGTGTGTTGCAGGGCTGGGCCCTAGCCAGGTTCACAGGGGGCTCTCCGAGCCCGCTGGCAGAATATGCCATCTCCTCGGGGAAGGGAGCCCAAGAGGAAGAGACAAGAGAGCTGAGATCACTCACTGGCTGGAAAGGAAAGAGGGAGGCAGCCTCCCGCATTTAAAGGGCTGGCCCCAGGAAGGCATGCTGGGGGGAAACTCCAGCGCTAAGGGCAGAGAGTCAGGCCAGGGTCCCAAGGCAGGCGTGTTACATATAGCACGCCCTGATGGTAGGAGGATCTGCATGGCCCACCGTACAGTGCCTCCCAGGATGAGGCTCATTCGACAAGCGTCCCTCTAGTGCCCCCCTCCGCTCCCGAAAGCAGGGCCATCTTTGCCCGGCAGGAGAGCCGTAGGTACCTCCTGCCCCACCCCCCATGCAGCTTGGTGGCTGGTGTGCAAATGGCTCTGGGGGGGCCCCGCAGCCAGCCCCCCCCGTTCTGCACGGTGTGCAGGGCGGTAAATGGGGCGGTTTGCCTTGGGCTGCCAGGCTGAATGGTGCCTCTCACTGACGTTCGGCCCAGCGGCCCCTCTGTCATGCCCCGGGGATTCCTGAAAGAGCTGGGCCCTGAAAGAGGCTCCATTGTGCACGCTCCATGAACCAATCCAGGGGACATCCCTGCATGGCTTCTGCTCCCAAAGCCACTGGCTCCTCACCCAGCCTGTGCTGCATGGGGCTGTGCAGAACAGCTAGGCCAAGCATCCCCAGCACAACATTGCCCCAGATCTGCTGTCCCAGCCTCCGCCCCAGCCACGGCGCCACGTTGGCCATGGCCCAGCTACCTGCCGTGTTTTCAGAGGGGGCGTGCAAGGCAATGGCAAGGGACCGTCGCATTGCAGAAGTAAATGCGTGGTTACGGTGGTGGTGTCGGAGAGAGGGCGTTGGATTCTTTGATCATGGGCTGCTCTTCCAGGAAGAAGGATTACTAGGAAGAGACGGGATTCACCTAACGAAGAGAGGGAAGAGAATCTTTGCACACAGGCTGGCTAACCGAGTGATAGGGCTTTAAACTAGGTTCGATGGGGGACGGAGACCTAAGCCTGGAGGTAAGTGGGGAAGTGGGACACCACGAGGAAGCAGAAGGAAGGTGCAACAGGGGAGGCCTCCTGATTCATACTGAGAAAGTCGGGCACTTGGCCACTTATCTCAAGTGCCTGTACACAAACGCAAGAAGCCTGGGAAACAAGCAGGAGGAATTGGAAGTCCTGGCACAGACAAGAAACTATGACATGATTGGAATAACCGAGACTTGGTGGGTAACTCACATGATTGGAGCACTGTCATGGATGGGTATAAACTGTTCAGGAAGGACAGGCAGGGGAGAAAGGGTGGAGGAGTTGCATTGTATGTAAGAGAGCACTAGGATTGCTCTGAGCTCATGTGAAACTGGAGATATGCCAGTTGAGAGTCTGTGGGTTAAGCTTAGAAGCAAGAACAATAAGGGTGATGTCATGGTGGCAAGTGTGGTAGGTGCCCAGCTAAATCTTTGGGGAGCTTAAACACAAAAAGAAGCTCACAAGAAGTGGAAGCTTGGTCAGATGACTGGGGAGGATTATAAAAATACTGCTCCAACATGCAGGAATGAAATCAGGAAGGCCAAAACGCAATTGGAGTTGCGCCTGGCAAGGGACGTGAAGGGGAACAAGAAGGGTTTCTACAGGTATGTTAGCAACAACAGGAAGATTAGGGAAAGTGTGGGCCCCTTACAGAATGGGGGAGGCAACCTAGTGACAGAGGATGTGGAGAAAGCTGAGGTACTCAATGCCTTTTTTGCCTCTGTCCTCACAGACAAGGTCAGCTCCCAGACTATTGCACAGCGAGGCACAGAATGGGGGAGGTGAACATCCCGCAGTGCTGAAGAAACAGGTCCAGGACTATTTAGAAAGATTGGACATACACAAGTCCATGGGGCCAGATGCAATGCATCCGAGGATGCTGAGGGAGTTAGCTGATGTGATTTCAGAGCCATTGGCTATTATCTTTGAAAACTCATGGCAATTGGGAGAGGTCCCTGATGGCTGGAAAAAAGCAAATCTAGTGCCCATCTTCAAGAAAGGGAAGAAAGAGGATCCAGGGAACTATAGGCCAGTCAGCCTTACCTCAATCCCTGGCGAAATCATGGAGCAGGTCCTCAAGGAATCCATCTTAAGGCACTTAGAAGAGAGGCAGGTGATCAGGAACAGTCAACATGGATTCACCAAGGGCAAGTCATGCCTGACCAACCTGATTGCTTTCTATGAAGAGGTGACTGGCTCTGTGGATGTGGGGAAAGCGGTGGATATGATATACCTTGACTTTAGCAAAGCCTTTGATACAGTCTCCCACAGTATTCTTATCAGCAAGTTACAGAAGTATGGG
Organism: Mesoclemmys tuberculata; assembly: GCA_007922155.1. NCBI lineage: Eukaryota > Metazoa > Chordata > Testudines > Chelidae > Mesoclemmys > Mesoclemmys tuberculata. The sequence continues at coordinate 3,138,135 of ML675627.1, read as the reverse complement.
TTGGATGAATGGACTATAAAATGGATAGAGAACTGGCTAGAGCAAAGGGCTTAATGAGTAGTGATCAATGACTCCATGTCTAGCTGGCAGCCGGTCACAAGTGGAGTGCCCCAGGGGTCGGTCCTGGGTTTTGTTCAACATCTTCATTGATGATCTGGAGGATCGAATAGATTGCACCCTCAACAAGTTTGCAGCTGACACTAAGCTAGGGGGAGTGGTAGATACCCTGGAAGGTAGGGACAGGATACAGAAGGACCTAAACAAATTGGAGGATTGGGCCAAAAGAAATCTGATGAGGTTCAACAAGGACAAGTGCAGGGTCCTGCACTTAGGACGGAAGAATCCCATGCACAGCTACAGACTGGGGACCGATGAGCTAGGCAGCAGTTCTGCAGAAAAGGATCTGGGGGTTACAGTGGATAAGAAGCTGGATGTGAGTCAGCAGTGTGCCCTGGTTGCCAAGAAGGCTAACGGCATGTTGGGCTGCATTAGTAGGAGCATTGCCAGCAGATCACAGGAAGTGATTATTCCCCTCTATTCGGCATTGGTGAGGCCACATTTGGAGTATTGTGTCCAGTTTTGGGCCCCCCACTACAAAAAGGATGTGGACAAGTTGGAGAGAGTCCAGCAGAGGGCAACAAAAATGATGAGGGGGCTGGAGCACAAGACTTATGAGGAGAGGCTGAGGGAACTAGGCTTGTTTAGTCTGCAAAAGAGAAGAATGAGGGGGATTTGATAGCAGCCTTTAACTACCTGAAAGGGGGTTCCAGGGAGGATGGAGCTAGGCTGTTCTCAGTGGTGGCAGATGACAGAACAAGGAGCAACGCTCTCAAGTTGCAGTGGGGGAGGTCTAGGTTGGACATCAGGAAAAAGTTTTCCCTAGGCGGGTGGTGAAGCACTGGAATGGGTTACCTGGGGAGGTGGTGGCATCTCCATCTTTAGAGGTTTTTAAACTGTAGCTTGACAAAACCCTCGCTGGGATGATTTAGCTGAGGTTAGTCCTGCTTTGAGCAGGGGGTTGGACTAGCTACCTCCTGAGGTCCCTTCCAACTCTAATATTCTATGATTCCTGCCCACCCCAATCCCATTTCTGTTGCCTCTTCTTCTCCATACACAGCCTCCATTCAGTGCACACACATGTGCACACTTACAGGCAGCCTCACGGAGGTGAGCAAGGAGGGGGTGCAAGGAGCATCAAAGACATTTTTCCATCAGCTTTCTTTGTAAAAAGCATCTGATGCATTTTGTATGTCTGTGACATGGGGGGAGGAGGAAAAACACCACCACTCAGCCTGCGTGCCCTTTGGACAATAAAACACTCTGGGAGCCAGGTTTCATAGCATTGCATTTGTAACCACAGTGAAATCTGCAATATTGCATCTAAGGCATATACAGGTGATACACACAGCTTCCAGCCCCCTCCATTTCCACCCCCACTGAAGAAAAGACTGACTCAGGAGAGGTTCAGCATGGCTCCTAGCCTTTAGTCTGCTTTGGTGATAGGATGTGGTGTAGCAAAAATACAGCGTGCTACAGGCGGACAGACGGGGTATGTGCTGCTTTCTTGTCACATGAAATAAACGTTCATTTGTTCTGTCTTCTATCACGAATTCTTTTGCCCACTTAAATCCCTGGGAGCAGCACACTCTGCTGAGTGTAAAATTTGGCCTTAGGGTTTGAACTAGGGAAAGTGGAGCATATCTAGAGTATTTAGAGGTTTTTAAGCTGGGGCTTGACAAAACCCTGGCTAGGATGATTTAGCTGAGGATAGTCCTGCTTTGAGCAGGGGGTTGGACTAGATACCTCCTGAGGTCCCTTCCAACTCTAATATTCTATGATCATGGAGATGAAATTAAAGAGATACCATCCAAGGAGTTTTCTTCCCAGATGCTTGGGAATCTGAAATAAATACCCTTTATTAAAGGTCTTTCCCCTGCATTGAGCAGCGACCCTGGTTCGTTATGGTAGGGCTGCTCGTACGTGCTCATATGCACTGAGCGGTTTGCTGGTTTAGAGTTGCTGATAAGCATCTGGCTGCATGCATTGACTTCTTAGAATCATAGAATATCAGAGTTGGAAGGGACCTCAGGAGGTATCTAGTCCAACCCCCTGCTCAAAGCAGGGCCAACCTCATCCTTCTTCTGGTAGGGTGATTTATCCGTGCTGGGTTCCTGGCACTGAGGTTTTCTTTCTGAGGGGGTTGGAGGGAAGGTGACCAGATGTCCCCATTTTATAGGGACAGTCCCGATATCCGGGGCTTTTACTTATATAGGTGCCTATTATCCCCCACCCCCCTTCCCAATTTTTCACACTTGCCATCTAGTCACCTCAGCAGGACGATATATAGCCGTGTGCTGGGATGAGGAATCTCATGGGCTCTGCGAGCAGATGCAAGAAGAAAAGGCAGGCGGCATTTTGTGCCTGATTCCCGATTGCAGTCTTGATGACGGTGCCTCTTTGCGATCAGCGCAGGGTAAGATGATCCTGAAGCTGGCAGAAGGGGCAGCACGTAACACGTTGGCATGGGCTGGGGCTGGAGGAAGGAATAAATGAGACACCCACGTAGACACAGGTGCATTTACAATACATAAGGCACCAACATGAAGTCCTGGAGGGCAAATCCCATAGAGCAGACATGTTTTGTCCATACGCTTCTCTTTCGTGGCCCAACCTTATTAATGGGGAAAAGCCAGACTCTAGTTTAACCCAATGCTGCCTAAAACACAGCAGGCTGATGACTGCAAACTCCGGTGGATGCAGCTTCTGAACTGAAATACCAGAGAATGGGGCAGGGGAGCTTTAGGGGCGCAGAATGGCAACGAAATTAGACATCAAACTGCAGCAGTTAGGAAGAAACTCCCCCGTCAGCAGGTTATTCCACAACTGACTTTCACAGAGGTTCTTGCCCCTTGTCCTAAGCAGCTGGTGCTGGCCACAGCTGGCATAGATGGATCCTAGGTCTGAGTCAGCCTAGTGATTTCTCGTCAGAGCTGTATGTTCTCCAGGGCAGGGCCTGTTTTCCCTTGTGTTTGCAAAGGGACCGGTGTGCGCGGGGAGCGCTCACAATAATAAATGAGCATTTATAAGGGATTTAGGGCTTGCTTCTTCTAATCTCGATCCAGCAAATGTGCTTCTAGGGTGCTTCCATTGACACACGTGTTGAAGCACCTTGCTGCATGGCAATCACAGTCCTCGATACCGTGAAGAATCAGCCCCTAGGACAGCTTGTACTGAGTCATTATATTCACTATAGGTCACCGTGCATTGCTGCTTGCTCTCCTCCGTCACTAGGCATAACACCCAGAGGGTTCAGGTAGCGAGTGAAACTGAGCCAATGGAAAACTGCCACTTATTTCAATGGGTTTAGCTCACGGAAAATAGGAAGAGTGGAAATAGGAAGAGACATTAGTCTTCGCATTTCACGTCCTTATTCCAGAAGATGCTCACTTGCCAGAGTGATGGACACAGGATAACCTGAATAGAACAGGTCCATCGAGGCTAGTATATTGCCTCCAAGAGTGGCCAATTCTGGAAGCTTTAGAAAAAGATATAACACCCTTTTAATACACCTAGCTATACCATGGGGGAAATTAGTTCCTGATCCCATATTGCGATCAGCTTATGCCCTGAAGAATGAGGATGGGCAGTGAGAGGAAAGGCAAGTGCTGTTCTCATGCTGAGAAATATGCATGTTGAAATACTGCGACCCTTACTCCAGCACATCTGTCATTTACCTCAATGGGAGTTTGGATGGAATAGGAACCATAGAATTTAGTCTCTAATCCTTTAAAAGAGAAAGAAAAGAAAAAAAATGTATTAGGCTATTTGCCTCAATAATATCATGTGGCAGTGAGTTCCATAGGTTAGATAATGTGTGTGTTTTAAAGTATTGACTTTTATCCCCAAATCCTGATTTAGAAGTTGTGGGGAAGTGAACTGTAATGTTGTACATTTCATTATTGTTGCCATAATTTGATTTAATATTGCATTTTGAGTGACACATATGTTTCTTCGGGGGAAAGGAGAGAATGGGAAACTAACATTGCACTGTCTGGCTCATGTGCTTCACTCTGATTCCATTGAATATGTTTGCCATGATGTGCTGTGATGAGGAGAGAATTGTTTTAGAGGGGAAACATATGAAAATTAAGAGTACTGTAGAAAGAAAGCCTTCTAGTCCTTACGAGGGCAAAACCCCCATTGAAGGACAAGGGAGGTTTGCTCCAGTAATTACAATTAAATCCTGCCTTGCATCTAGTTGCTCAAAGAATAGATTCCAATTCTATTCCTCATCACGGTCAGATCCTGCCGTCCTCAGGTAGGGGAAGGATGGGAGCAATATGTGTCTTGTTACTTGCATTAGGCTACACAGTGCTTTTCATCGTCAGGACGCTTTATATATAAACTAATTAATCTACATTGCACAGAGGGTGAAACTAAGGCAGAGGATCTTATGCAAGGCCACAGGGAAAGGTGTGATTAGAACTCAAGAGCGTGCAGGCCAATATGCAGACCATTTAGCCCACACTTCCTTTGCTAAGGATTGCTCGATCAATCTTCACTCTCTCAGCAAAGCTTCACAGAGTCTAACCAACCCATACCAAAAAAAGGCCTTTTCTCGGTTGTGCATTGACATTCAAGCTATACAGAATGCAGCATATAAAACAAGGGTAAAATAACAAATATTCCAAACCGGTCTCGGCTAAACGTTGCTTCTGAAACATTACTGTGCATATTGCGTCATTGCAAGGTTAGAGTTGCTTTTTGGCAACAGTCTAGCATCTGAGAGCATGTGTTTCTGTGCCTTCTCTGTACGGCAAAGTGGGCTGATGAGGAGTAGTCACTGATGTCAAAACAGCACCCGTGCAGTATCCCAGGATGTACTAGACTCTCTGGCGCTCGCCGGTGCCGATTCAGCTGAAAGGTTTAACCAGTTTCATAGCAGCGTAGTTCTGAGGAAGGGAATGACAGAGGGAAAAAATGAACTGACATAAAGCAGACATAATATAATGGCATATATATGTTAAAAGGTTTATCCTGCCCATTGCGGCATATTCCCAGCTTCGTGGCAGGAACGGGTATAGAACTCACATCCTCAGGCTCCTAAAAGACAGATCTATTACACATGAGCTAAAAGGGACTCGCCTCTGGTTAGCAGCAGTACAGGGCATATGATACATAGACAAAGTTTAAAGAAACTTTATTGACTAGGGAGAAACCTTATTGACTAGGGAGGAGTATAAAGTTACTGCTCAAGCATGCAGGAGTGAAACCAGGAAGGCCATATCACAACTGGAGTTGCAGCTAGCAAGGGATGTGAAGGGTAACAAGAAGGGTTTCAACAGGTATGTTAGTAACAAGAACAAACTCAGGGAAGGTGTGGGCCCCTTACAGAATGGAGGAGGCAAACAGTGACAGATGATGTGGAAAAAGTTGAGGTACTCAATGCCTTTTTTGCCTCCGCCTTCACAGATAAGGTCAGGTACCAGACTACTGCACTGGGCAGCACAGAATGAGGGGGAGGTAAGCAACCCTCTGTGCTGAAATAACAGGTTCTGAACTGTTTAGAAAGGCTGGACATGCACAAGTCCATAAGGCCGAATGAAATGGATCCGAGGGTGCTGAGGGAGTTGGCTGATGTGATTTCAGAGCCATTGACCATTATCTTTGAAAATTCGTGGTGATTGGGGGAGACCCCAGATGATTGAAAAAAGGCAAATATAATGCCCATCTTCAAGAAAGGGAAGCGGAGGAATCACAGAATCATAGAATATTAGAGCTGGAAGGGACCTCAGGAGGTATCTAGTCCAACCCCCTGCTCAAAGCAGGACCAACCTCAGCTAAATCATCCCAGCCAGGGCTTTGTCAAGCCGGCCCTTAGAAACCTCTAGGGATGGAGTTTCCACCACCTCCCTAGGTCACCCATTCCAGGGCTTCACCACCCCCATAGAGAAAAAGCGTTTCCTAATGGCCAACCTAGACCTCCCCCACTGCAACTTGAGACCATTGCTCCTTGTTCTGTCATCTACTACCACTGACAACAGCTTAGCTCCAACCTACCTGGAACCTCCTTTCAGGTATTTATATAAGGCTGCCATCAAATCCCCCCTCCTTCTTCTCTTCTGCAGACAAAACAAACCTAGTTCCCTCAGCCTCTCCTCATAAGTCGTGTGCTCCAGCCCTCTAATAATTTTTGTTGCCCTCTGCTGGACTCTCTCCAATTTGTCCACATCCTTTTAGTAGTTGGGGGCCCAAAACTGGACACAATACTCCAAATGCGGCCTCACCAATGCCGAATAAAGGGAAATAATTACTTGTCATGATCTGCTGGCAATGCTCCTACTAATGCAGCCCAATATGCCATTAGTCCTCTTGGCAACCAGGGCACACTGCTGACTCATATCCAGCTTCTTATCCACTGTAACCCCCAGATCCTTTTCTGCAGAACTGCTGCCTAGCTCGTCGGTCCCCAATCTGTAGCTGTGCATGGGATTCTTCCGTCCTAAGTGAAGGACTCTGCACTTGTCCTTGTTGAACCTCATCAGATTTCTTTTTGATCCTCCAATTTGTCTAAGTCCTTCTGTATCCTATCCCTCCCTTCCAGGGTATCTACCACTCACCCTAGCTTAGTGTTATCTGCAAACTTGGTGAGTTTACCCCATCTACCCCATCCTCCCAATCATTAATGAAGACGTTGACCAAAACTGGCTCCAGGGCTTTGGGGCACTCCGCTTGTTACTAGTAGCCAGCTAGACATGGAGCCATTGATCATTAGCCGTTGAGCCCTATGCTCTAGCCAATTCCCTATCCATTTTATAGACCATTCATCCAACCCATACTTTTTTAGCTTGCTGATAAGAATACTGTGGGAGACCGTATCAAAAGCTGTGCTAAAGTCAAGATATATCATGTCCACCACTTTCCCCACATCCACAGAACCAGTCACCTCTTCATAGAAGGCAATCAGGTTGGTCAGGCATGACTTGCCCTTGGTGAATCCATGTTAACAGTCCATGATCACCTTCCTCTCTTCAAAGTGCCTAAAAATGAATTCCTTGAGGACCTGCTCCATTATTTTTCAGGGACTGAGGTGAGGCTGACTGGTCTGTAGTTCCCTGAATCCTCTTTCTTCCCTTTCTTGAAGATGGGCACTGTATTGCTTTTTTCCAGTCATCAGGGACCTCCCCTAATTGCCAAAAGTTTTCATAGATAATAGCCAGTGGCTCTGAAATCACATCAGCCAACTCCCTCAGCATCCTCGGATGCATTGCATCTGGCCCCTTGGACTTTTGTATGTCCAATCTTTCTAAATAGTCCTGGACCTGTTCCTTCAGCACTGTGGGATGTTCACCTCTTCCCCATTCTGTGCTGCCCAGTACAATTCTCTGGGAGCTGACCTTCTCTGTGAAGACAGAGGCAAAAAAGGCATTGAGTACCTCAGCTTTCTTCTGTCACTAGGTTGCCTCCCCCATTCTGTAAGGGGCCCACACTTTCCTTAATATTCCTCTTATTGCTAACATACCTGTAAAAACCCTTCTTGTTCCCCTTCACATCCCTTGCTAGCTGCAACTCCAGTTGTGATATGGCCTTCCTGATTTCATTCCTGCATGTTCGAGCAGTATTTTTATAATCCTCCCTGGTCATCTGACCAAGCTTCCACTTCTTGTAAGCTTCTTTTTCTGAAGTCCATGGTCCGTATCCTGCTGTTCTCCTTTCTTCCTTTTGTCAGGATCCTGAACTCGACCATTTCATGGTCACTTCTGCCTAGGTTGTCACCCACTTCTATTTCCCCTACTAAATCTTCCCTGTTTGTGAGCAGCAGGTCAAGAGGAGCATGGCCCCTCGTTGGTTGCTCCATCACTTGCACCAGGAAATTCTCCGCAACACTCTACAAAAACTTCTTGGATTGTCTGTGCTCTGCTGTATTGCTCTTCCAGCAGATGTCAGGATCTGGGGAACTACAGACCAGTCAGCCCCACCTCAGTCCCCAGAAAAATCATGAAGCAGGTCCTCAAGGAATCCATTTTGAGACACTTTGAAGAGAAGAAGGTGATCAGGAGCAGTCAACATGGATTCACCAAGGGAAAATCATGCCTGACCAACCTGATTGCTTTCTATGAAGAGGTGACTGGCTCTGTGGATGTTGGGAAAGCGGTGGATGTGATATACCTTGATTTTAGCAAAGCTTTTGATACAGTCTCCCACAGTATTCTTATCAGCAAGTTACAGAAGTATGGGTTGGATGAAAGGACTATACGGTGGATGGAAAACTAGCTAGATCATTGGGTGGGCTCAATGGGTAGTGATCAATGGTTCAATGCCTAGTTGGTAGCTGGTAAAAGCGATGTGCCCTAGGGGTCAGTTTTGTGAAACATCTTCATTAATGATCAGGAGGATGCGGTGGATTGCACCCTCAGCTAGTTTGCAGATGACACTAAGATGGGGGAAGTGGTACATGTGCTGGAGGGCAGAGATCTGATTTGCACTGACCTAGACAAATTGGAGGATTGGGCCAAAAGAAATCTGATGAGGTTCAACAAGGACAAGTGCAGAGTCCTGCACTTAGGATGGATGAATCCCACGCACAGCTACAGACTGGGGACCGACTGGCTAGGTAGCAATTCTGCTACCTAGGGTTACAGTGGACAAAAAGCTAGATATGCATCATCGGTGCACTCTTGGTGCTAAAAAGGCTAACAGCATATTCGGCTGCATTAGTAGGAGCATTGCCAGCAGACTGAGGGAAGTGATTATTCCCCTCTATTCGGCACTGGTGAGGTCTTATTTGGAATATTCTGTCCAGTTTTGGGCCCCCCACTACAGGAAGGAAGTGGACAAATTGGAGAGAGTCCAGCAGAGGGCAACGAAAATGATGAGGGGGCTGGAGCACAAGACTTATGAGGAGAGGCTGC